>CASHTH010000760.1:0-40757 GCA_030341885.1 Geodia barretti | reverse complement strand
GTCGAGAAGTTTAGGTGTATGTCCCGAGCGGGGCGCCGCTGTTGGCGAGCAGTACCAGGTGGTCGTTCAGGTTGCGCCTGTACGATACTACGAGAGTTTTATTCGGACAACTGGACCTCCCTCAACGTGACTACCCGGAGTGTAACGCTTATAGACGGTAAGTTGAAAAAAAAAAAAAAGAAGGGGAACAACATACCATGAAATCAATGTCTACGTTGAACGGGCGGAGCAAATGGAAAAAACTAAATCTCTGGGACCTAATTCGATAAAGCGAAATCTGGTCGCGTTATCACCCGTAGCGACTACCAATGTAATATTTGTGTGCGTGGTTTAACCGTCTATTTCTTGCACACATAGCTATCTACCTCATACCAACCCTGCAAGAGTCGAAATGAGGATAGTCAGGAACTGTCGCGGCCATGATCTTCTGCTCGGAGGATGTGAGTAGTACGGTGAGCACTGAGTAGGTCAGGGGGCGAGTACTCATACTCACATATGGCACGTGCATGTAGAAGAGGTTACCTACGAAAGGTACGGTGTGGACGAAAATACTTTTCAAATGACATCGAAGAGCACTTGCAAAGAGACATATGTCAGCCAGCAAGCATGAAGCGACCGGTAAAAATGACTGATTTACCAAGGATATATATTCAAGATGACGAATAGTAAACCTCATTGCCAAAAGTTTTGTCGTTTCTGCTCCAGCAATTGAGACTTTTCAACGGTCATAATTGGGGGGTGATAAGGTACAAAAAAGCAGCCAAGAAGAGAAGAGGGGTAGTATTGGGGTTTTACATACAGAGTGTTGGTTACAATTTTCACCTTCGTCTACTTCTCATCTCGGCTCAATAGGTCCTAATAGTTATAAGTAGAAAGCGACAAGAAGGGTTTTGTCTGGGAGCGTTTAAAAGTTGGTGACCATTATTACTTTGTGCATGAAAGTAGCATAGTAAGCTAAATTAGACTTGAACTCAGTAAAGTACGAAGGAATGATGAAGTTGTATTTACGAAGTGTTGTAAAGATTTTAGCCCGTAATGATAGCGTGCAACACAGGGTTGCTTGTAGATAATGGTAACCGAAAAAGGTTTCCAAAAAAAAAAATCACAGGAGGCTAGAGAGGTGTCAAACTATCATGTTACTGTGTGTCAATCTCCCGGGGTTGCTTGGTCTAAATCTCCTTCCTCCTCCTTCCTCACTCGGGGCCAACAACGTCCGGTCCTCCTCGCCGGGGTCCTCCTGGCCTCCCTTCCTACCTCCTCCTCCATCCTCCTCCTAGAAAAAAAAAAGACCTCCATCGCCTCATGCCTCCTCGCGCATCAATAATGCTATCCTCGGAGTGATGCTAATGGACGCTCCCCAAGTTCACTATCGTGGCGTAATGATCGACCGCGTCCTCGCCACTACCAGAGTCACACAAAGGGCAAACAACAATACCTAGCTCACAAAAACTGGGTCCTATACGTAGTTGCAGGCGGCAGTGATGGGTGGTGGGAAACCTTTTTTGGGGTGACCACAATTTGCTAGAAGTATATACAAAACGTCACTGCCGTATGTCCCACTGTCGTTCACCGGCAAGTCCCATTAAAAGAAACATATAATAAACATTTCTGGTAGGTAGCAGGTTGTGCGTTTGGGAGGTCTGTGGAAATTTTCATGCCACCGAATATTTTTGTCTGAAATAGGTTGACAGAGAAATATTGAAATTGCAAATGCAAGTGTATTACAAGATGCATCAAGCTTCTGTAGTCCCAAAGTGGCAGATGCTCCACAGCGCTACAACCATTTCTTGATTCAACGTTTTTCTTCCCCTCTCTCTCCCCCCAAAAATCCTCTCTCCACTCCCCAAAACCCCGTCTCCCTTCTCCAACTAGGATGCAATGTCCTACAGCATAATCCAACGTCCTTCTCCACTGGCAACAATCACAGAACGACCAGAGCTTTCCCTACGAGAGCATCGTCTTCCCTCAGCTCAGCCAAAGGTACCGTTTATGTAACCCCTCAGTGTCACGATTCGTGTATCACTGAAAGCGGGGAGAAAGAAAGATCCTGGATGATTGTACGGAATGTAACCGTAAAAAATCAAAAACTTAATCTACGATGGGGGGCATAATGATGCAAATATAAAATAATAATGCACTCCTACTATAAAGAGAAACGCTGCTGCGCCAG
This sequence comes from Geodia barretti, assembly GCA_030341885.1. Lineage (NCBI taxonomy): Eukaryota > Metazoa > Porifera > Demospongiae > Tetractinellida > Geodiidae > Geodia > Geodia barretti. The sequence goes on along the minus strand of CASHTH010000760.1, from coordinate 38,587 downwards.
GTGTATGCCCTCACGGGTCATGGATACTCACGGGTGTGTAGTATGCGTTTCGACAATGGAGGGACAGATAGGGGCTGCAGCTGGATTGTATAACAGAAATAGAAAATACGCTAATAGGAACCTGTGCGTTGAAGTCAAACCATAGAGTTGGGGGTCATGGGCTTTTTGAAATGTTTAAAAGAAGTTTGAGGCCATTATAACACGAGGTGAGGGGTCTGGATAGGGTTATGCAGAGCTTGTGTAAGAAATATAAATTAGCAAATTGTGACCAGCGATGGTGTGAGTGTAGCAGTTTGAACGGGCGAGACCGAAGCTCTATTCCGAAAAGAAAACAACTTTGACAAAAAACTGTGTGCAGGTGACAATTGACGGTTGCCGAGTAGTACCCGGAGAAAACAAACGTGCCTGTCTCCAGATACGCCATAAAAAAAGAAAAGGGGGGGGGGGGGGGAAAAGAAAAGGAGAAGCAGGTACAATGAATGCGCAATCTGTTGTTCACATTGACATCAGGATAGGGCCCAGAGGCGTCACCAGATGTTTAATAAGCGACAGGTAATGTTGGATATTCGGAACATATAGATTTGCGCGGATAATTCAGTCAATATATCACAAGCAGCAAGACCCTTTAAAGAACAACATATATAACCACAGAAGTACAGACATGAGGACTTTTTTGATAGATAGAACGCGAAATAGGGAGGAGATATGGAAAAAACAGAAGGGGGAATGGCCAAAATTAAATAACAGAAGGACCAAAAGAAAAAAGTCGCCATAGTGTGTTATTCTCATAAGTAAGAGAAAAAAAGCCTCTGAAAAATGACAGGTACTAATAAATGGGGCGTAAGTAAAGTGGTGATCGATATTACGTGTCGGTAATGATTGCCATTGCTGGGTTGTGGTGAAAATTAAAAAGTAAAAGGGTTAGAAAAGAGCCATAGGTGTGTCCCCGTAAAAAATAGGCATCCTTTATTCCAGGGGAAAAAGGAGGAATCCTAATTCATATTGTATAAAACATGACATTAAATGGCATTAAATCCGTGTAGGGTGTAAAAATGGGGAGGAAAAGTGAATTTCGGTATGAATTCCCAAATTATGGATAGCGGTACGAACAGAAGACGCAAAAGGGGGACGTCTATCCCCAAGTCATTGATAGCAAAAAAGGGAGGTGATAGAAAAGTAAAATGAAAAAAAGGGGGGGAAAAAGGAAAGCCATGCTCAGAGGGCAGTCCGGGTGGGCATTGGGTTGGATTTTGCACAAAAAAACCCCCGGATAGAAGTTTACAAAAATAGTGAGATTTGACATCATTACTGATTCTCTCTCACAATCTTTTAATAGAAAAGAAAGGGAAAAAGAGGAAAGAAAAAATTGGTATTATAACTTTACAATTAAAAAACTTACCATCTATCTTTGTTGTGTTCACATCTCTCATTTCCCCCTCGTTTGGTATTAAGGAATCACAGCAATTGAAAAAAAATCTAAATTGGGAGGGAGAGGGATCCCAGAGCTACTCACCGCATGCTACGACAGCAGTGGAAAACCTGACGGGTCAGTCCCACACTTGTACATACATACATACATACATAGGCGACTTAGTGCAGGTATAATGCTCTCTTGCATACCTCCATTCCGTACATGTTCGGCTATTACAATAATCATGTCTCGAAATGAAGGTATCCTATAATATGGCCATGATCGAGTGTATGGTTTAGCGAATGCTGTTTGTAAGTTGGAAAGGAGATACACGGGCTGAACAAAAAGAGCAAAAAGTGAAAAAAACCGAAGACCAAAGAAGGTGGGAAGGAAAAAAAAGGAAGAAAGGACAGGCACACCCGACCAATGCAACGAAACAAAAGAAAAAAATAGTCCGGGAAAGGGCACAAGCGGGAGGCCAAACAAGGAACCCGAGACCAAGTAAAAAGAAAAGGAACGACAACAAAACCAAAAAACACACACACAACCCACCCACTGTTCGAACCACAGCAGCAAACACCAAAGCAACGAGCACGAAAAAAGGGAGTGCCGAAGGGGGAAAAGCTCGGTCCCTCCAAAGGGACTAACCCCCCCATCCCATCCTCCCTCATACTTGTCACCCACAGAAATCACGTATGGACCCATTAATCCAGTGGTGAACACGACGTGGGAGTATCTGGGGACGTTTTTTAAAGAGGTGGCTGGAGTGTTTCCCGATCCATACCTTCACCTGGGTGGAGACGAAGTCTCCTTCTCCTGCTGGTAATGGTTTTCTATGTAGCAATGCATTCTTGGTGAGGTAATGTGACTCACACGCATACAGCGTATATACACAATTGCGAAAATTCAGAAAAACGTACAACGAAACGGTATGTGTGATAGAACCAGTGGCTGGATATAAAATAAAAATCTTATCCCATTAAAATGATAGTAGGCTCGCTTCACCTGTAAATTTTACTCCCTCTTTTTGAATGAACGACAATGTGTATTTTCATAATCGTTTCTGACTTTAACTGAAAAGAGAAGATTGCGTTAATATGTAATTGTGACGTACTCCGCCTTTCTGCAGCTATTGCTAGCTACATAGTTTCACTATTCTCTCTTTTGCCTCTCCTTTTGCTAATATACCCCCCAATCTCTAATATAAGGGTGTCAACGATTTTGCATTTTTTGTAGGCACAACAGTGCAAGAAGAGATAGGCCAACAATCTGTAACATTCTGACTATCGTTGGAGTATGGAATAGTAGTACACTCTTTCTTCCTGCACCTATTCCTATCTGCCTTTAATAATCCCTCTTTTGCCTCTTTTTCGCTGTCCCCCGCCCCCCAACCTCTACTATAAAGGTGTCAACGATTTTGCATTTTTTGTGGGAACATCAGTGCTAGAAGATTCACGCCTACCATCTGTAACAATTTGATTGTCATTAGAGTATGGAATAGTCTTTCTTCCTGCACCTATTCCTATCTACTTTCACCAATCCTTCTTTTTGCCTCCGTTTCACTGTCCAACACATCCCAACCACTAATAAGGGTGCCAAACCAACCATCCTTAAACGCATATTCATAAGCCCAGCCCATCAATTAGCGCTACCGCACATGTGCAGTGCGCCGCGGGTTTGCACTTTAGTGCTTTTCATTGTCAAGGGACCTGCCATCGATCCTACCACCCCTCCAATTTCACATTCTTTCATCTTTCCTTCCCTTCCCTCTCCCTCTTCTCCTCCTCTCTCTCCTTTCAATAATTCCTCCAGGGAGAGTAACCCTGTCATTCAGCAGTGGATGAAAGATCATGGCTACACAGACTACTCCAAAGTTGAACAATACCATGAAACCACGTACGTAATATGTATTATACATAATCGGGTGTTCACTCTCTTTTGTGCATGAAAATAAACGTAACATATGAATCCAGCTGCGAACAAATTTGCAATGAAGTGTATTGAGTGACGGGGGAATCTGGCAGTTCAGTAGGGCTAAAGAAATTTTTGTGCTGGACCCCATTATTATTTAAATTTCATTCTCTTAAACAGCATAGATTTAACAGAATACCTAAAACTTGCAATCTGAGCACACAGATGACAACTTAATCATTGGATTTTTTAATGCTATTTTACAGCCTCCTGGATTTGGTAGCCAGACTCAATAAGCAGTACATTGTTTGGCAGGAGATTTTCGACAACGGACTCGAGGTATTGTGCCGTCATGTTTTGCAAACACTAGGAATTAATTCTTTACCGTGTCCGTGTGTGTGTGTGGTCGAGAAAGGTAAATCATGTGACTCTATGCAATCTGTGCTGTGTTTGTTACAACATTTGCACTGGGTGTCTATGGCGGTCCATATGTTAGTACACCTTGACCTGTCCAAGTCCCCCTGCGTGGGCTACGTACTTATGCAATATGAAGTTCAAGCTGAAATTCATTTAACTCCTGATTTTGATTAACAACGTATATTGCTTTGACCTACAACGTATTGCTCGCACCTAAAGGTTATTTGTACTGCACTCTCCAGCTATAACCAAGGCATTCAAGATGGTTTGTTGGTCTATATTTAACCTTACATACGCACGAAAAGTACAAACAATTTAGGTCACCTTTTACGGAAGTATGAAATTTTGCCCATTTTTCACATTTACTCTTGAAGATGGATTGTACTGCACTCTCCAGCTATGACCGAGGTGGTTTGTTGGCCCATCTTTCACCTCATGCACTGGCGAATAGTACGAAAACTTTAGGCCGCTTTGTAAGTATGAATATTTGGGCCACCTATTTAGAGATTTTCACTGCACTTTATAGCTATAGTTAATGTATTCAGAATGGTTTGTAGGCCTGTTTTCTTCCTCAGATAATTGCTAAAAGTACGAAAAGTTTAGGCCACTTCGAAAGGAAAATTTAGCCCACCCCATGTTGCATTATTTATGAGCACATCACTTCCTAGCTAGACCCTTGACTTATTCTGAGAATTTTGTATTGTCAATAAGCAGGTATATATGTACTGTAAGTCACATCAACTGATTGAAGGCAGTCTGCAGTACAATCCTGTATACCACTAGGTTCCCTTTAGGAACTTATCAAACACTGTGCCTTTTGGCAGCTATGTACATATAGTACTGTATCATGTACATATAGTACTGTATCATGTACATATAGTACTGTATCATGTACATATAGTACTGTATCATGTACATATAGTACTGTATCATGTACATATAGTACTGTATCATGTACATATAGTACTGTATCATGTACATATAGTACTGTATCATGTACATATAATACTGTATCATGTACATATAGTACTGTATCATGTACATATAGTACTGTATCATGTACATATAGTACTGTATCATGTACATATAGTACTGTATCATGTACATATAGTACTGTATCATGTACATATAGTACTGTATCATGTACGTGTGTGACGTTTACATTGGCACTGGGCATTTTGGAGCACCCTTTATACTGTACTAGCTGCCATTTGGGAGCACCCTGAAGGCAATCCTATAGGCATTGGTCATAATCCTATAATGTGTGTGTGTGTGTGTGTGTGTGTGATGAAATGTGACTGTTCGCTGACAGCGTTGTCTAGTCGGGTTAATAATGCACAGCACCTCCCCCTCTTATACCAGTACTGTACTATTATGTACTGTACTGCTTCTTGTACTTGCTCACTTCTTCCAGCTGGTATATTATATATACAGTGCCGAGTATTGCAAACACAATTAGAGTGTGTACTGATAATACGAACCCGGCGTGATGTATGACCCAGAAAAGGAATTTTTCTGTGAGCATACAGTCTCTATGCTGAACCCAAAGTCTCGCCACCAATGTATTGTCAATACATTGGTGGCGAGACTTTGGGTTCAGCCATATTTGTGTATATACGCGGGGTTTTATTCATCATCGACTTGCGTAATACACACATGTTTGCATATCTCTGTCTGTGTTGGATAACTTTCTAACAGGGCCACCTAAATTCGACATGTAACTCCCACCCCATCCAAATACACGTGCATGCTTTTGCACGTTTCGAAATAACCACAGTGCATTGACAGGCATTTGTTTCACGTCATACAGAACGCATGCAGTTTTGTTAGAGACTGAATTATAGTCCTGATCTCCAATGTGTGACGATAATGATGACAGATGGCCCTAACTGGTGTAGAGCTACTCTCTCTCTGGCTCCTAATTTGCCTCCTTCAATAGTTCCTGCACTTCTAGTTGGGACATCTTGGCTCTTGAGAAATGACTCTCCCTTATCAGAGGATTGACAATTATCCCATAGTGCAAACAGAGTATCCCAATGTTAGGAGTGCTGTTCAATAGATTAATACGATTATCCCTGCAGAGTAATTCAATTGTCCCTGGCTCTAAACACCTGGCTAATAGCAGAACCAGGTTAATTTCCAATTGTCCCAGGGTCCACTGGCTTTATTAGCAGCAATGAACTATTGGCTGTGTCACAGCACAGTTTTGTCTCATTTAGGAAAGTTGAAAGTTCATATTATACTGCCAATACTTTTAGCATTGGCTACTTTGCCAGTAATGATAGACGATGCAGTTTGTATGAATATCGGAGATGTCAATTATTCAAAGACACATCAACGACACCCAGAGAAAGAAAAAAGAGCTGTCCTAGGCAGGACTCAACCCTATAGGACACACGTCAGTTTTTTTACAGAGTGCTCCACCTACTGAGCTACATACCAAGGCAGCTCAGCAGGCGGGGTTCAAAGTCTACTATGCAACACAATGTGTGATGATGAAACTAGCTGTTATACATTCAGAATCCCTGCATGACAATTGTCTAACTGGCACTACTCACCTATATGTATAGTTCTCCTGAAATCCTTTCCCTCGGTATAGAGGGGGTATAGAGGGGAGAACCACGGGTCTTCCTTCCTTCAATCCCACCAGCTCTTTGCGTCATTGTATAATACTTTTCCCATTGAAAGAGGAAACATGCTTCCTTGTAATTATAAGGGGCAGTAGGTTAACTGTTGTGAGTAAGACACCTGCACAACTAATCTATTCACTGCAAGTATATAATACAGCTTGGATTGCGCGAGGGTTGTTGGGTTATTTCTCAAGTCTACTTAATGTGATGTTACCTTCCCTGTCCCATTTACCCAACAATCACACCACACTATAGTGACTACTGGGAAACGTCTAAGACTAAAAGCTATCTTTATTTGTGATTTAAGAAGCTTACTAGCAAAAAATGCTTTGAGCTTATATGCTTTCTTCAGATGGCAGCAGCATTTCTCGTAATAGAGGACTCTTGGAACAGGCAGAATTGTAGAAAGTTCAACTGGTGTTTGCCGACAGCCTAACAACCTACTATAGTAAATATGACCCTCAATGAAGCCACTGCGGTGGATTTCTGTCTAATCGATGATGTCATATGACATCACCGCTAGCCTTCTTCCGGTGCCTGCTTCCTCCTGGCATAGAGTCAAGAATGTACCCAAATGAAATCTTTTACAAGTTCCGTCTCGCAAAACACGACACACGTGATACAATTTGTGGTCGCTGCGATGCCTGTACATAAGCATAACAAAGTGCTTGTTTTGCCAAAAGTTCCCATGTTTTAGGAACCGATACAATCAAATCAGTTGATTACAGGGTTAGACAAGGGCGGAGAAGGCAAGGTAGCTGGTATATCGTCCAAAACATACTACGTTCCTTGTTTATAATTCCACCATGTATTGATGCACAGTTGCTGGCATGCCACATGTACATGCATATATCCCTTTGAAGTAATAAGTACTACGCCTATAGTAGCGTGCTGTCTTACGTAGATGAGCATAGCAAAAGGTATGGTAACAATTTTACGTACTAAATTAACCCCTGTGTTTTTGGTCCAATCCAATCAAGCCGTGTTGATAACAGGGTTAGCGGCATACAGGGGGAGGCACAGTAGCTGCATTGGGAACACACATACATACACGTAGAACTCTGCGTATATTCCCGTTATGTAGCGGCCTACGCTTTTCCATAGTTGTTTCAATTAGCATTCCTATTTACATATTGTGGAGGCAGGGAATTGCATTAACAGCCTTGTCACCCAACTACAGCATCACGTCACATGCAACACAGAACGCAACTAAACATGTACCAGCAGATACACCCTTGCCACAGTGATGCTAATAGAATTAATAAACTTAGCCGTGGTTGCTCGCCCGCTTTATTAGGTAACTGTGAGCAAATTTTCCTGCGAACTGGCGACCTTTCCAATTCTGTTACGAGACCACAGGCATGTGTAAATGCTCGAGTGTTTGGTGTTTTTGTACACACCAAGTGTGGGTATACGATATGGTGGTTCTGTCCCGCAACACACTGTAACGGACGCTTACTGATGTGCTTTCCACAAGAGAATGAATAGAATGAATGTACATATTAACATGCGCTGCCTCTGAAAGGCCCCCGCTACATAGCTACATATAGCTACTGACATTGAAGCATATGCTCAGTTTAGTTGAGTTCTCAGGGACACATGACCGCCTACTGTGAGGGGCATTGTACGTAGATAGCTCTGTATACGTACATTGAAAACTGATGGATGTGTCGTTTGATGCAACTCTTTTACAGTATGCACATATATAGGACATATCACTTTGCCCCAATTAAATTTCAATTTTCGTGAATACGACCAGATTTGTTGAGTTTTGATGGCACATAGATGCTATACCCCTCTCACCTATTGACCTCCACATTTGGTAGTAGCAAAAAGTTCCTTACGCCCTACATTAATATGCTATTACTGTCATGTACTTATGTGTGCAGGTGAGGGTTGTATATGCGTAGGTTTGTAGGCACACATTTGAAGGGGGCACGTCAGTGGCATTAGAACTATCTTGTTTCACATGCCGCCCCCCATGATCTAGCCTTATTGCTGTACCTCACACTTCCTGTGGGTATATACATTTTAGGGGTCAGTGAGCCAGTGCTAACCCCGGTGCGTACCGGTACGTACGTAGTTAGTGGTAATTGTCAAGGGACCTGCCGTCGATCCTGCCACCCAATGTAAGACTATTTAGTCTCCCTATAGTACTATAATGTCAACCAACCCTCGCCAATGATACATTTCCAGTATATACCCCTCCTAGTGACATAGCCTAGCCACCACAACCAATGTGTCACATCTGTTTATGAAAAGTGTGACAAATATACGTACATATTAATATACATAGTGGGTCTCTTGCTGTAAGTATAAAATAGCAACCTCCCCATAATAATTACCCAGTTTGCCCCTTGAGCCATCACGCAGTGTCTTTGGAATGTATTGTCAAGCAGACAATTGGTTACGACTTGTTAACTATTACTGTCTTGCATTCTGTATGTCTAGCAACTGATTACAGCATGCTCCTTGTATTTAGCATAATTATGTAGCCATCACAATAATTATTATTATAATGTTTGACTGTCTATGAAAAGCACTCTAGGGATTATGAATAGGATAGTATCTTGTCAGGTAGACAATTGATTGGTCTGGCTATAGTGCAGTAATGTCTAGCAACCAACCCCATTAGCATAGGCATCACACACAGTTCGTGAAAAACACCCCCTATCTCAACCAGCGGTCTAAATCTTGTATGAACCCCTGACTCTCTGCTGCCCAATACAGTGTTGTATGTACACCAACCAGCGGTCTAAATCTTGTATGAACCCCTGACTCTCTGCTGCCCAATACAGTGTTGTATGTACACCAACCAGCGGTCTAAATCTTGTATGAACCCCTGACTCTCTGCTGCCCAATACAGTGTTGTATGTACACCAACCAGCGGTCTAAATCTTGTATGAACCCCTGACTCTCTGCTGCCCAATACAGTGTTGTATGTACACCAACCAGCGGTCTAAATCTTGTATGAACCCCTGACTCTCTGCTGGCAGGTCCTACCCAATACAGTGTTGTATGTACACCAACCAGCGGTCTAAATCTTGTATGAACCCCTGACTCTCTGCTGGCAGGTCCTACCCAATACAGTGTTGTATGTACACCAACCAGCGGTCTAAATCTTGTATGAACCCCTGACTCTCTGCTGGCAGGTCCTACCCAATACAGTGTTGTATGTACACCAACCAGCGGTCTAAATCTTGTATGAACCCCTGACTCTCTGCTGGCAGGTCCTACCCAATACAGTGTTGTATGTACACCAACCAGCGGTCTAAATCTTGTATGAACCCATGACTCTCTGCTGGCAGGTCCTACCCAATACACTGTTGTATGTACACCAACCAGCGGTCTAAATCCTGTATGAACCCCTGACTCTCTGCTGGCAGGTCCTACCCAATACAGTGTTGTATGTACACCAACCAGCGGTCTAAATCTTGTATGAACCCCTGACTCTCTGCTGGCAGGTCCTACCCAATACACTGTTGTATGTACACCAACCAGTGGTCTAAATCCTGTATTAAATCTTGTATGAACCCCTGACTCTCTGCTGGCAGGTCCTACCCAATACAGTGTTGTATGTACACCAACCAGTGGTCTAAATCCTGTATTAAATCCTGTATGAACCCATGACTCTCTGGCAGGTGCTACCCAATACAGTGATAGATGTGTGGAAGAAAGGCTGGGAGGACGAGATGAAGCGAGTGACTGCCAGTGGTCTCCATGCAATTCTCTCCACCTGCTGGTACCTCAACGACATATCCTACGGAGCTGACTGGACCAAGGTGAGCCGTGTTTCAATCAACAAACCCTCCCTGGCACAGATTTTAACCCCCTGGTCTTAACCCCTTTTAACTACTCCATGCAAAAATCCGTGACACAACATAGGTGTGGAGAAGCTTCATTCGTGTACACGCTTAGCTCTGCACATGAGTGTTTGCAGTACACTTTTATTCATTTGTTGCACTATAGTCGTGTGTTCATTCTTTTTGCGTCGAGTGTTTTTGACTTTAGTGCTATGTATTTTTAACCCTTGGTTCTCTAGGCCCATGCATTGCTTCAAAAACGAGAATGTTTATTGTGCATGCCTCTTTTTGTGTCCACAGTACTACCAGTGTGATCCTCAAAACTTCAACGGTACGTGATATTCACACACACACACACACACACCTGCCTTCCCATGTTACAAGACCACATGTTATTATGTACGTTAGAGTAGTAGTAACCCGCTCCCTGTTCCCCAAACTTGATCAAATAGCACAGAGTACACCGGGTCAATGTTTTAGTCTCTGCTTGTCGGAGCACAGCCGGTCAGCATCACTCCATCGACTAAGTGTGTATATGTATGGGCCTGGGTGGGAGGGGTAAGTTGATAACAGACCCTGCACTGCCCAGTATGTTGTTGTCTGTGAATCAGTGGTAATAAGTTCTGTATGGACCCTGTACTGGCCAGGTGTGTATACCGTACTACATGTGACCATAGGAACTTTGAAAATTTTTATCATACCGATCCATATGTCGCATCTGCTGTTCTCATGTACATCAGAACCTGGTGCAGAAATGCACGGTTTATACCCAGTTCCCTCCTACCTCTATTTAACAGGTCGTGCATGACGCCAGTAAGTCACTATGTACTAGGTGAGAGTTAGACCAGCTGCATACACAGTTTTTAACATTTACTTAACACTTAACCAGCCACTGCATAAATGTGTCCAGAGCCCCCGTAGTCCATAAGAATTTATATATGGGTATATAATATAATACTAGGCGCTATAATACTTTATACATCAATTTCTGCTTATTTAAGGAGATACCCATGGCGTCCAAAGGTTTAATCATACAGAAAGTGCACATGATATATATATATCTAGGCTCGTCTGTGGTTTCCCCATGCATTTCCTCGCAGTTGTTAATTATCACCTACATACAATCAATTGGTAGTGGCCTTTAGTATTGCTTACCCAGAGAGGAGAAAGTTGGTGCATGTATAATTATAGTACGTAGCACTTTCTGTATACAAGTTATATAAGTACACATCCTGTCACGCTTCATCCAATGACAGAGTTCAGTTGTTAACTAACTGGCTGGTAACCCTTGTGAGCCCACTTACTATACACATCCCTACAACCGTGTGAATGTACTGAGGCTCCATATAGTGGCACAGTAGGGACTCTCCAAAGTGCATGGCAGCATTGGGTCATCTCCTAGTACACTGGATGTGATGGATGTCTCACTTCCCCAATCAGTGACACCCAGTTCCCTGGTATAATTCAAAATAATACAGTGGTTTTACCAAGAACTCAGGTTGCCAGGAAGGATTATAGAGTGTTTCATGTTCTGCTACTTGCCTACATACCCCATCTTTCTATTCTTTACTTGGCCAGTACAGTGGTTTTACCAAGAACTCAGGTTGCCAAGCAGGACTAAGACCTTTTCAATGGAGTGTTTCATGTTCTGTTACTTGCCTACATACCCCATCTTTCTATTCTTTACTTGGCCAGTACAGTGGTTTTACCAAGAACTCAGGTTGCCAAGCAGGACTAAGACCTTTTCAATGGAGTGTTTTATGTTCTGCTACTTGCCTACATACCCCATCTTTCTATTCTTTACTTGGCCAGTACAGTGGTTTTACCAAGAACCCAGCTTTATATGTACATGTAGTGAGTAAAGAGTTAAAATTTCTGTTCTATGGGTGTGGCTGTTAGTGAGACTTCTATAGCTTGGTCATAGAAAAGCCAGTGTGTTGTATATATACTACGTACATAAACTTGTGATTATGCATTTTACGTTGAAGCTTGCTTCGGGCGGTTCAGCATTCCAGTGCCAATTGTGGAAACAGTGTGTTGACTGCTAATGAGTCTGTCCTCAATTACTCCCCTGTCTCCGACCTGTAATTTAACCAAACAGGAGGCGGCCTAACAGGTTTTGCGATTCAGCAATATCTGGCTGGGTTGGCTTGGATAGGGCTCGAGACAGCAGAAGCAGCAGCCTGCATGTGGTGAGGCTCCGGGGGCGAGCGTAAGACAATAGCCTTGGCTGGGTTTACGTCTTGCTACCTCAGGGGGGGACCGCTAATGTTGACCTTTGGTGTGGCAAGGTTGTTGACCTTGGAACTGATCTACATGTGGATGTTTTCCAGTACTGCCACTATATAGTACGTAGCTCTATGATGCCAGAATGAAGTCAGTCAATACCCTATACTGCCACTAGGGTAGGGAGGAATCTGAACACCCTGCCTCCCCCCCGCCCAAACAATGTTGTACGTGTGAATAGTACGTAATTATGTGTGTGTAATGTGTAGTGGGAGTTGGTGACTGTGTCCAAGGGGAAGGTATATAGAGTTCAGTGGTGTTCGTAGCTCTCTGCACTTTTTCTCACGGAGTTTGCCGAGTGTGTGATTTCATTATTAGAGATCGCATATGGGTGTTTGTCACTTCACTGCTGTATCGTATCTTCCTTTCGGTGTGTTGCCCGTGTGTGTGTGTGTGTGTGTGTGTGTGTGCTAAACTAGTGGAAGAGACTACATGTTGCTGATATATACTGCACAAGTGGAAGAAGCTACACGTTGCTGATATATAGCAGTAGTCGCAGAGGCTACACATTACTGGTATAGTTGTGTGTACTGAAAGTAAGAGGATAGAAGTTGCTGGTGTAATGCCCCAGATTACTGGTGGTCCCAAATTACTGTGTTGGAAGGCAGTTCCTCGTATGCCATACTAATTGGAGAGTGTTTGTACAAGAGTATTATGTACAGCTGAAGGAGGGGGCAGTAGCTACAGAACAGTGTGTAGTGAAGGGACAATTATTAATATCGCTTTTGCCACACAGTATACAGAGACACAGGGATACATAGCGTTCAGGTAGTAAGTGTGTATGTATGGTGTGGGTGGAGGTAAGATAGGCAGTGGTGTGTAAGGAAGAGGCAGGGATGCATACAGTGTTAAAGCAATTCTCTAGCCTAATGCATAGTGTGGGTGGTGAGTGATTGGTGAGTGATTGGTGAGTGATTGGTACAATGAATGGAAGCCCGCAGATAGTGGTGGCTGGACCTGAATGCCTGCCATGTGGCCACAACCAGTGGTCCCCTCTCTCTACACAGGACACCACTGATCTAAGAGATTTGTATTGGCTCAATTACAGACCAGCTGCTGGGGTGAATTAACCTGTGTGTGAATGGCTTCTCGTTTTGGCTAGTCCTTGAGCCAAATACTCCCCATTCAGCTTCTGTAGTGGGCTTGCTACTCCATTTAGATCCACTTAGAACTACTTTCTGACCTGTATAATAACTAATGGATTTCAACTGTACACTTATTTATTGCCTGAACATGAATGACATGTACAGACCTGGTGCAACTCCCCAGTATTCCTACCACTATCTTATTTCTTTTGTGTGAATTAACAGTAATACTCTGTAGACCTAGTGAAGCAAGATTAAACCTATTGTTCTGTGTATACTGCTTAATTATGCTTTCTTTGTGTGGATACTATGGATAATGGTGCATGAAATAGCTCAAATTCTTACATGCTTCACACCTGTCTGTGGTCCTCTTGCCGGAAAAAGCAAGCCCTGCTATCATTCTCGTCTGCTGTTAACCCCTGCGTGCATGCTCAAGGGGTCATGTGATCGGTTTGTACGTATGTTTGTTGTTGTTGTTGTCGGCACGAAAATCACAATATCTGCAGATACAGGTGCAGCAGCTAAACTGTCAATTACAGCGAAAAAAACGGCTTGGTTGTGCTTAAAATCAACCAAGTTGCCATCAGCGATAACATGTGGGGTATAATGTATGAATGGCTCTCCATAGCTCTAAGCCTTTACTCTGTGAGTGTGTTAGGTATGTGACTGTCTCGGTGTTGCAGGGACTAAAGAGGAGCAGGAGCTGGTTGTCGGTGGTCACTGCTGTCTTTGGGGGGAATTTGTCGATTCTACCAACTTCTTGACACGGTAATAATCCACACGCACGACATTGTTTGGGCGGCAGGGGGGGGGAGGCTGGGTGTTCAAAGATTCTTCCCTACCCCAGTGGCAGTATAGGGTATTGACTGACTTCATTCTTGCATCATAGAGCTACGTAGTGGCAGTATAGTGTACTGGAAAACATCCACTGCACCGTGTAGCAAGGTTTACAGGGGCTACAGCCTTCCTTGTCTGACTTCATTCTGGCCTCAAAGAGCTTGGCAGGTAGACAAATCCACTGTACCATCTGCTAAGGGTTTAACTAGAGCCCACTCTCTGGAAAATGACACCTTCGTGTCTGTCGCAATCTCCTGCTACAGTATGTGTGAGGTGACTGACTTATTCTGGCCTCGAAGTGCTAGAGGACACATCCACTGCACCATGTGCCAAGGGTATACCTCTCAGCCCACTCTCTGGAAAACCTGAGACCGGTGCAATTTGTCATGATCACCTAGTGTAGAGTTGACTGACTTCATCCTGAGTTCATGGGGCTGGCAGGCAGATAGGGTGGATGATTACAGATGAGGAAATTTACATAGAGCCCTGCTCACCAGGAAGTTTCTACTTATTAGGTGGAATGCAACACATTTTTGGCAGTGAAAAAGCAGGCAGATCCATAGAGCTGAAACTGTCTGTCTGTTGTCAGCTGCAAACCACACTGTCCCGGTGAAATATCTTGCGATTTGGAAGAGTGAGTGAGCTTGCTTCACTAGCCTACCTTTAGACCGTATATCATACGCAGTGTCAGTCTAAATATGCCCAAATCCGTACGACGATAAAAGAATAATGATGATGCGAAAGTGAGCCAGTGTATTGAAGGGTGGTCAAGTGTGGTATACGCCATCTGGGTTTCAGCATAACATAGAGGTGTATATAGGGGCAGTTAAAATTGTATTACCTGACCATCAAATGACATACAATACATCATAACAAGGAGGTTGTTTTGAGGAGGTTGGTTTGTTTCTGTAAGGGCTGTTAATTACTAGGCACCCCTCCACTGCACCACAAGTGTATTAGATCTCAGAGTGATAGTAAAGCCTTTGTGATGCAGCCACCCTACTATAATCAAGGTCACAAGGTCACTACTGATTGCATGCACTGATTGCAGCACCTATCACAACACATTTTTGGCAAGCGGAAGCTGGCAGTTCAATTTTTCGCGGGTGTATTTAAAATCACGTGTAATATTACAGTTTGTGCAGGTTTGTGCAGTGCGGTGCCAGTCACAACATACAGTGAAAAAGCCCGCATTCAGACCACTCGCTTCACTCGCCAACTATGTAAAACAAACAAAACACATTTTTGGCACAGGAACACGAGTTCAAACACGGTTTAACGAGTATTTAGAAGCACGTAAAACACGTTATGGTATGTGTGACAGTACCGTCCAGAAATACTAAAGATGTACACAGACTCGCTCTGCTCACCCATTAGCCACAAAAATACAATCAAGCAATATCTAACTGGTATCTTCCAAAACCACTCTGCCATAATAATTATTATGACAGTAGTGTGTGTACCGTGGAATAAAGGTGTATATAATTATGCTGGGGACCAATTAAAAACCCGGCTGTTTTAAAACCTTACCAATTTGTGAGATATGCAGTTACCTATTTATCCAGCTCACTACCTCTCAATCTGTTTACTCTTCAAAGCTGACTGTATAATTGTTCATTACACTCCCAATTTCCTACGTACATTCCACTGGTCAGCCGTGATTGTAGTTCCTACATGATTAGCGGGTGATGAGGTAGCCCCTATCGTTAGGACTGTGCTGCCTGTCCATGTTTCCTAGGCCAGGCCCAGTGCATTTCCCCACGTGTCAATCATTTCCTGGTTCCCACCACACTATATATCCTGTGCATCACTATCTATTAGGAAACCTTGCCACACTTTTCACTCTGTATATACATACTAGCTATGTACATAGGTGTTGCTTTACATAGTTGTGTTGGTCATGTGAATGGCAAAGATAAACTCGACTCAGCGATATGCAAACGCACAAACGATTGCATATGTTTTTTGAAAGTGGTGAGTTTTGTGTTTAGCAGAGCGAAATGTTGTAAACATGCATTTGTACCGATATTCAGGAACCACCCATTAGCAATATGCACTTCGAAACCTCTGAATAAGGGCACCTTGGGAACATTGAAAGTGTCATTTATTCAGAGCCATCTTTTAGTCAGATGTATATACAAATAGTCATCCACCAACATATCATTTATAGAGAGGTGACCTTTGCACTGTACTATATACACGTGGTTGAGTATGCAGGTATGCATGTCAATGTGCACCTAAAACGACAGAATAGTTATTTCCTAATTCCCAAGAACACTATATACTTGTTTTTTTAACTGACTGCCCTAATAAAATTCCCCATTCTGTTATGTGATGCAACACATCTTGTGCTACATGTATCATAACAGCCGGAGTTCAGCAAACTCTTACGAAGGATGTATGTACCTACTACCAAGCCATACCACTGAGGAAGAAGCTGCACAGTTCTATAGGACCTTACAACACATGACTACCGGGCTTGCCTGCAGGGCTTACGGGGCAACACGCACACACACACACACACGAAATCCTCCTTGGCCCATGGATGATGGGGATTTGCCCTCATACGTAACTATGTGACAATCCTCTTAATCTGTACAAAGGACGGTATAGTTATACTGCCGGCTTCACTATAGCTTCCTCCTACACATTGCAAGTTGTCAGAGGCTTGTGCCGTGAAGAGGGCTCAGGGTTTACTACGTACCTACCGGCTGGCAATGTGAAGCTCTTTTCAAGGAGCGGAAGGGGGAGTGGGCGAATCGGAGAATATCTGGTCTTGTGACTCCATCATCTACGGTCCATTAAGAATTTATGCGGTGGAACTAAAGCTCATGGGGATGTAGAGTTTAGTACATATACATAAGTACTTAACTAACTCGTAGCAAGTCATTCTTAAAGTGCATGCAGCATTTACTCGAAGCATCATGCAACATTAGGTGTTTACTGCCTTGAAACACACACATGGGACTAATTAGTACGTGGCTATGCATTCTTGCTCGTCGTAATCTCAGTCGTAAGTAGCTTGTCGGCATTTGCTCTCACACAATTCTATGCATTGTGTATATACAGTCAATGTTGGCGTATCTCAATCTGTGTTCATACCATGTAAGTGTGACTATCAGTGCACACTAAGTATAATGTGTAATGCTATGGACGCAGAAGTGGTCACTTCTTACCTGCATACATACACCTACATACGTATATTATACCAATTTCTGATTGTCCTTCATTTTCCATTGTTTCCCCTCGTAATGTCATACAAAGAATCTGGGTTCAAGACAAGGTTATTTGTTTGAAGTTTGCCTTTGTAGATTTGAACCCCTACCTGCTGAGTATAGCTCAGCTGGTAGAGTGCTTGCCTTATGTGCAGTGTCGTGGATTCGAATCCTACCTAGCTAGGAGGGTACCTCTTTTTTGTAATTGTGTTGTGTGGCTTTGCCATGACCTCGTTGATGACGCACACATTGTATGGTGCTTTGGGAGCGGACGTGTGGCATTCACCCCTTCCCTCCTTCTGTTACTTCTTAGACTGGTGATCTTATATCTTTGCGACTCGTCTTGCCGTCTCAGTGTGCCGTGATGTCACGTGACACACTCTCCGATAAGAGAATCCGTTACATACAGGCATGTCTCGAACACTCACTCACCGTTGCACTATGAGCCGTGATGTCACCTGATGTCATCTGATGTCACTGGTTTCCTCCCCTACATATCGCGGTATCACTGCCATAGCACCGGTGGTCCTCGCAACGTAATGTGACAGCATTAAATTCCTTCCTGTGCATGCCACAAAGCTGACTCAACCCTACTGCAGCTCTACCACTATAAGGTACATACATTACCAACTGTAAGGTAAAGTGTTAGAGGAAGTGGAAAGTATCCATATCCACCTTCCACTAGAGGATAGTAGCTTATAAGTTTAAGGCGATTTCCGTGGAGGATGTCCCTGGGGATTTTTAAAGTGACTACCTATGGACATCGTAGTTGTCTTTGTCCGTGGCTTTGACATTGTGGTTCGTTGCTCATGGCGACTTATGTTGTGGCTGATGCAGTATCAGGGATCAAAATTAGAACCTCTAACACAAACAGCCGACTGCATGAAAAAAACCAGAGAGTGGAGAGACAGGATTATGACTTTTTATTACACGTACAACAGTGTAGTTTTGACTGGTAGCCGCAACATGTGCTGTAGCTCCTTTAATGTGTCCTCGCTTGAGTGAATGCGGCTGTGTTATGGCTGTTTGTGGTGTCTGTGGCAGTATCTTTATCCTTGCTTCACATTCTCATTTAAGAGATACATCCTTCATATAATGATAATAATACTCAGGTGGCTGCCATAGCACTAGGGCCATAGACCACGCACCCAGAGCAATGGGCGGAACCGTTAACACACGAACATACACCATATGAACATGAGGTGTCTGTCTCACCTCCCAGACACCTCAACTCACCCCTTCCACCAGCGACACCCTGCAGCTCCCCAGATGCAATAATGGTATAATAATTATGCACTCCCCAGCTCATATACGTAGCTCTGCGAACATATAGAGCTACATCTGCCTAAGCTACTAAACTGTTGTAGTATTAACAGTGCACCACTTATGTACTCCAGCATGACCCTTACTACGGTGTGAGAAACATGTCTGCAGTGTGAGAAACATGCCTATAGCTACATACGTACTGACAATACACTGGACACCTTGCTCCTGGTTTGACACTCTGGCTCTGGCCTCTGTGCTCTCTTTCTGCCTCCCTGACATCGACTTCAGCAAAACCTCTTACCGATGAACCATTTCCACGTGGAAAGTAATTATCGACACATAACCTACGTACCTGTTTTGAGGAATTAGATGTTTTATACAAGTATCGAGTGCGTTCGGCGTTGCTCCCAATGCTACATGTGTACTTATGCTGAAAGAGTATACTGCCATTATAGCAGGATCGAGTAACCGCAATTCAAAGTTCGTTCATTTTGTCACAAGATCCAGGTGAAGTGGAGGTCCTTTGCCCTAGTGCTGGACTGAGTTCACATGACATAATGCATCAGCTGTTTGCTGTTTTGCTGCGGTCAGACACTAGCATAATACGATACCAGTGTTCCCCGACAGTTAGATTTAGTAAGATAACGCGCGGTTTAGTAGCGAAAGTAAACATTGATTGATCCATTGGCGATGACCCTACTCAATACGTATGTTCTATGGTTTGGGGGGCGGTGAAGGATTTCAAAGGGTGTCTGTTCTTTTCCCTTCTTGTGTGACACCTGGAAACTGAAGATAAGCCCTTCCCCGGGAAACCTCCCTCCCTCTTCCCTCTCCCTCTTTCCTCTCTCACTTTCTCTCTCCTCCCCCATCTCTTATCCTGCTTCCCTCCCCCCTCTCTCCTTCTCCCTCTCTCCCCTCTCTCTCTCTCACCATTCTCTAGCTATTGGCCAAGAGCAGGGGCTGTGGGGGAGAGGCTGTGGAGCCCTGCTTCTGTCACAGATGTCAACGATGCTGGTGTGAGACTCCACAACTTCCGATGCAGAATGCTCAGGTATTGGTCTGAAATATTGGTCGGAATTGTAATGAGCAGGTAATAGGCAGAAATATAATGATCAGGTGGGTATAGTTAAGTACCGTTGTAGCGGAAAACACTCAAGTGAGGATATTTTCACTGCTTATTGACCGCTACGTAACAAACTAGGAATCGGCTAGGCAGTAGTGTTTACATGTAGTTTGGGAATCAGATCAAAGCTATTTGTGAACCTTGTAATGGCACAATTGACGAAATTATTGAAAAATGGATAAGGTTCACTGACAGTTACTTTGGGTGTACATAGTAATGAGCCTTCATCAATAGGCTGAGGACCTGCTATGCACTAAAAAATTAGCAGCTTCTTTTATTTGAGTATGTCATGATTGTATATGTATATACCTATTGTATGTGATAGTCTATCAGCTGGGCTTAATAGTTTAGGTAGCATGCAGCCAGGTATAATAATATTCATGACCTGGTCGTCCCTAGTGTGATAACCTTTGCATGGTGCATGAGACTCTTAACAAAAGAAGGTCGAATCTGCATGTCAATTGTCTAGTCTTGAACGTACCTACACCTGCTTTACATCAAGAGTGAAATCTCTGAAAAGGGACCCGCTGAATGCAGGACACAACTCTATATAGGACACTTGCTTCTATATACCCCATACTTTTACTATAATACCTCAGAAGTCCATTATGTACCTGTATAATAATATGCTGGTATTCTCCACGCTAGCGTGGCCTTTGAAGGTGTATTGTAACGGTATATATCTACTGTAACTTGCACTGTGAGCTGGCATTTCATCAGTTTTCATTGCAACTGCTCAAGTGTGTAATGATGTCAAGATCTGCGGCGCCCAGTCTCTCTGATTTAGTTCCAACGTAATTATGTTGTCCGTTAGTCTGTTGGAATTTGAAAAGCAATTTTGCAGGAGCGTCTGCTAAAATTGCTATTCGGATAGGATTGTCTACACCAGTGTAGTTGAACACTCATTTTTACCAGAGGTTAGTGTTCTACACGAGTACTGTATGTAGCAGAAGGCAAGAGTATCGAGTTAATTGGGACTCGGGAATGCGTTAACATTCAAAGAGGGCAAGAGGTGACTAAACTCTCTGAGCATAGTTGTCTGATCGAACCGATTAAAGGAAGCACCCCTGTATATTTCAACATGAGTTTAGTACCTCAACTTAATACCTGCAGTGCAATTAGTCTTTCTGTATGTAAGTAAGGTAAGGTCTCAACTCATCCCACTGCAGTAGTGTAAGTTATTAAGATGTGAGTTCACTGGCTCACCTCAACTATTAATACCCACGGTGAAATATGGTCTCTCTGCAAAGATTGGTGTACTAGAAACTGTACGGTTAAGTTAATAGTTGATTCCCAGCGCATCCCACCACTAGCAGGGACACTTTTGACAGGGTCCTATGTTAATGTCAATAAGACAAGTTCATTGGCTCACCTCAACTTAATACCTGCTGTGAAATAGTCTTTAATAGATTGTTGTACCAGGAGCTGTAAGGTTAGTTACATCATTTGAATATCCCACCACAGCATGCAGCATAGCAGAGAAAATTTATACAAAGTTATTATAATAAGGCCGAGGGCATTTCAGAGTTAGGATGGGGACAGGGTACGGTGTTATTGGCATGCGAGATGGTCTAGTTGGCATGCTGTTGGAAAGTATAAGGCTAATGGTACATCTGGAAGTCATCTTGGGTCCACGTTAACACTTAGGATAATTGACACCTTTTGTAGGAGTCTTAATTTGCCAGTATAATATGCAAAAGTTGGAACGGAAGTATAAACAAGTTTAATAGAGTTTGTAACACGGATTGGTGTTTTAAAAAAGTTTTGGTTTTTACTCTGTTTAGCCGAGGAATACCTGCCGAGCCACCTGATGGGCCCAGTTTCTGTACCACCGAATGGAACGGAATTACCCCTCCAAGTTGAGTGGTGCCCTTGAAAAAACACTACGAAAAACTTTTGACATGACCCCTTTTTTCGAAGTTGTAAAGTTTAGTGCATTTTTGGTTCTATCTTCTATAATACATGCTAGAGTATTAAAAATATCAGGTATAATTATATATAGAACATTCCTAGGTGGGCGCTTTGAACCGGATATCCCGGTAATACGGTTTCCAGGCGGAAATTTTTACGTCACGCGGTCGTTTCCGCGCATGGCCGGCCACGGCATGCAGGGCTAGCTAGCTCTTTATAACGCAGAACGCTCGCCTTGCAGCGATTCAACGAAAGAGACGCCAGTGAGTGCACTTACTTAGCTACCATAATCTAGCTGATCCTACCTAAAGATAAGACCTACCGAAAATGCCCAAGAGTTTCAAGTTGGAATTGGAGGAAGGGGCGCACGTGTTTCTTCCCGGAGAGACAGTCAACGGAGCCGTAGTACTTGAACTAGCGAGACCCAAGAAGCTCCTTAGCGTCCAAGTATCCCTCGTCGGCTGGGTAGAGGTTCTATCTGAGACCTTCTCGGCAAAGAAACAGTTCATGGAGGACTCGACGACCGCGTGGAGCAAGCCGGAGACAGAGTCTTTCGGGACGCTGCCCGAAGGTCGGCACGTCCTCCCTTTCTCCTTCACGCTCCCCAACGACATTCCGCCCAGTCTGGAGAACGAGGGAGACTGCGGGAAGATCAAGTACAGACTCTACGGAAAGATCAAGTCGGGGAAGCTGCAGAGCGGCGGCGTCGTTGAAAAGGCGCTGCGGATAGTCGAGCTGGTCAACTGCAAACAGCCGGACCTCCAGAATCCGGCGCACGGGATGCACAAGGTGGACCAGTCTCTCTTTTACTTTGCCAACACGTCCATGGAACTGAACGTGGAGCTCCCGCGAACCGGGTTCAAGCTGGAAGAAGACGTGCCGCTCACAATCGGCGTGGATGGCTGCAAAAGTCGCATCAGCCTCACCGCGCGTCTCGTCCGCCGTGCGACGGCCGGTGTCCACGGAGCACTGACGATCGACGCCGAGAAAGTTGCGAAAGTCGCTCTCAAGTCGTGTAAGCCCTCGCAGAACGGGACCACGGTATTGTGGGCGCCGAGTCTGAAGATCCCGCGCACGGATCCCAGCCTCAAATCAGACGTTATCAACGTCAGCTACTGCGTACAGGTCACTGCGAAGTCGCAGTGGAGACCCAAGTTGTGTGTGGAAATACCTGTCATTATTGGAAACGTGTCAATGTAGCTGTGTATATGTTACTCTGTGTGTGGTGTGTGTGCACGTGGATTTGTGTGCTTTTGTTCAGTTACGTTTCTCTGTGTCATTCAGTGTCTTTCGCATCAGAAACTGATGCTATAAATTCTCAACTCAAAATAAATTATTTTCTCATCTATCTATACTGCTAACAATCAAGAGTGCGGTGAAGTCGCAGTGTATAATAAAATTAAAAAAGAATTTTGGTGGTCATGGAAAATGCTGATGCTATGGGCTGCAAAAGCAATAGCTGAAATAATATACAATTGTGTGGGATAAAAATGCTATGGCTTGAAATTATCTGACATGTGAATGGCAGTCTATGGAGGTCGTGTGGTACCAATGAGGACAGGAAAAATGACTTCGAGTCTCTGCCCCAACCAAAGACCCACACGAACCCTGACTTCATAGGCCACTGCGATCATTCCTCCTGGTGTTTCCATGGTAGCATGTCCGCTGTCTGGCAGTCCTGGCATCTCTGGACACCAACCGACCGTTGAACCTCCTCTGATGAGGTTGCCAGTCTCTTTCACGACTGTCTCTGTCACTTTCTTTACGTTCCCACCTGCTTTCAGCTTCACTAGCTTGACCAGGACCGCTTCGGGTATGAGATCACGTGAGCTCCCGTTCTCCACCTCCGTGCTGAGTTGTACTCTCTCTCCCACCGTGAAACTGGAGCTAGGTAGCTCGGCGGCTAACACTACGGGCCCCGATACGCAGCAGAGGCAACATTCGGAACCCTGAACCTCGTGCCGCACTGGTTCAGAGGCTGTGGGTGCCACTCTAACCTCTCTCGCGATTCTTACCCGCTGTTCGGTAGTGTGGTCCGCCTTTAGTGCCCCTCGCGTGGTTATCCGTCCGGTAAGGACGTAGCGAACCCAGGCGTCCGCGCCACTCGACGCCCCCAGCCCCGCCTCCCACGATGGTGGACAAGACCCGGGGATTGAGAACGCGAACGGGAACTCGTGCCGCCCAGCCAGAAGCGTGCCATTGCCGAGTTCATTCTTAAGCTCTTCCCCCCATAGAGTGACACTCTGGTTCACGTAATCGTCCGTGGATCTGTGCGTCTCGCTCTCTTCCCCGTATCCCTCCGTCCACTTCACCTTTCCAGAGCCCGATAGCGCTACTTCGATAAGTCTATAGCTCTTCCCCTTCGTCGATCTGTACCACCGCCTTTCCTGTCAGTTTGGAGCCGGAGAGAAAGCCTCTTGGAGACGGAGGATCGTCCAAAACGATCTCGAACACTTTCACCATCTTTTCCGGCCACACCCTTTTATATATGCGCATGCGCATTGTTTATCGCTCGCGCATGCACGTTTCTGCAAAGGTTGCGGGTCGGTAGTAGGTATGTAAATGGCAGGTGTGTGCTTTTACTCTGCAATAAACTGTCCAATCACAACAGGGAAGCGGACTTCCAGTCTCTGAGCTAACCCTAGACTGAACTTTACCTTCACTTCATAGGTCACACTCAGAGCTGTTGCCTGGACTGTCACCTGCTTCCTGGGCACGGCAGGAAC
This sequence comes from Geodia barretti, assembly GCA_030341885.1. NCBI lineage: Eukaryota > Metazoa > Porifera > Demospongiae > Tetractinellida > Geodiidae > Geodia > Geodia barretti. The sequence goes on along the minus strand of CASHTH010000760.1, from coordinate 13,966 downwards.
CTCTAAACTCCATGTGCCTGCCGATATGGCACTCACAGCCTTTACAACAGTCAGGGACGGTTTCTCGAAGACGGTTCCACCCGTTTTTAAAGCGACTGTTTTCTCCAAAACAGTCTCAGTGTCAATTGTCCGAATCCTCCTGCAATTCTCCAGCTGGACCCTGATAGGGATCCTCTCTCCCACTGCAAACGTCGAGCGTGGCAACTCGGCAGTGAGAACCTCAGATCTCTTGGAGGCAAAGCTCAGGAGACCTTGCTGGCTCCGTGTCGTGTGCCTCACTGGTTTGCTCTCGGCTTGAAGCTCCTGCACAACAGTCACCATTGTCTCGGTGGTGTGGTTTTGCTTCAGCACCCCCCTTGCGGCTATATGTCCCACCAGCAAGTACTTTATCTTGGCCGTGTACCCATCCTTGAACCAGCTCCCTAGCTCTAGAGACGGCGGGCAAGTCTCGGGGATGGTAAACGAGAAAGGAAACTTTCTAACTCCGGCAGATAGTACCGTTCCTTCGTCGCCTTGCCAAACTGTCACCGTCTTACGAACGTACTCTTCTTTCCCCCTACTAGCTGTGCCGCTGGGACCACTCTGTTCCACCAGGCCAACTCCGACAAACGACACGTCGATGTGTTTGTAGTTCTTTTGCTCTTGGGTCTCGACCAGTAGGTGTCCGGACATGGTAGTCCCTGTGAGGTAGCCCCTGGGTGAACGAGGAGGCTCCACAATGATCTTGAATTGTTTCACCATCTCTACAACAGACTGTTATAACAAGCTCTAATTGATTGAAGAGTCCCACGCTCAGTAGCTGTTCATCTCACCGTTGCATGTCCACAGGAACTCCTGCTGCATTCCTAGCCCACTGCCTAGGCTCCAAGGTCAATACATAAACCATACTACTTGCATGCTATGCCTGCAGGCTTTCCTTCCTGGTTACGGCTAATGAACCAAACTTTAGAAGTGTGCTGCACTGTAAATTTGCTGGACGTTTTTTTACTTCAGTGCATTAGTTAATCACCCTTATTTGAACCAAGCTACAGAAGTGTGTTGCATTGTAAACAAGCAAAATAATGTTACACTATGGTGCGGTATCAATTGTGTCAGAGTTTCTCAGTCAATTCTGGAACAGCCTGCATTGCCAGATATACCATTCCACAATATCTTGCTTGAATCACGGGGTTTTGAGTTTTAAGGCAAATGCATTGCAAAGCAATTATTCAACTACACACATACAGGAAGGAAGAGGAGGTTGACAAACACAACACAATACCTATGGTAATACCTTGAAAAGATCTGCAACTAGTCCAAAATCTGCAACTGTAACAAAACATGTTTGTCGACGTAATATTACACTCTTTCTCTATATTATTACCCTTGAGATTGTGACTGACCTTGAAATATTGGCGCATCTGGGTCCTTGTTTATTGCCACTATGACCTAATACGAACGTAGAGGTCGTGCGAATGTTTATTATGGCAGGATACAACAGGTAATGATTGTTAGCAAACCAAAACGGGGAAATTTGTGTAAGAGGAACACGTGTGTGGATGCATTGCAACATGAATGTACATACATATCGCTGAAGGTCAGGCAAATGCAGGACCTTTAATGGACAGTCTGAATGGGTTTATTCAATACCGACCTTGCTATCCTTCATTCCAGCCAAGTGCTGAATGGCTCCCGATATGCCCACTGCAATATAGAGTTCCTGTGTCACGAAATGAAATCGGCAATATCATATCGTGCACCCGAATACTATATAAAACCTGTCATTTCAGTGCGACAGACAGTCCACTGTATTCCATGCAGTCTAAGACCTCTACGGTACGGAATGACTGGTGATTACATTCATCAAGTTACAATTAGTGGGAATACGGTACATAGACACACACACAGTGACCGGCTCACTGGAGCGACAATCTTCCCAGTCTGCCCTATCTGCATGTCGTTGGGTACAAACCCAGCATCCACCGCCGCTCTCGATGCACCAACTGCATACAGTAATAAAAACCCATTTTGATATTCTTAATGAACAAACCCGAACAAACTGCATACATACCACAGTAAAGCACATTTTTTTGGTATTCTTGATGCACCATAGTACAATAAACCATTACACATCTCAAAAATAGTTGCCTGCTTTTTGATCAAGTCTATTCCCTATTCTAGCAGTGAATGGTGCTGTAGCTCTGTAGATTGTGTGAACTGTACCTGCAGCATTTAGCTTATCGGCAAGGTCGTATAGAAGTTTGAAATTCTCTCCGTTTTTCATTCCTCGACCTACAGGAATCATCACCTATTTTACTTCACATTCAAAGACACAATTTCAATGTGTTGGCATTGGCAATCCAAGTAGTGGTTGGCTGCAGGCCAACAACAACAATCCATGTGCACATAAATATAAGGGAGAATTGGAGGGGCAGAGTTAATTATGGATTAGGGTACAGATGAGAGCAATATATGGAGAGGCTGCAGACAGACACTAAAAATCTGCCATAACCCACTTACAAAGTAATTGAGTGTCTACAGCTTCTCTCCATATCATGTATGGTGTACTTTGTAAGTGGAAAGGTCAGTGCAATATATGGTGAGAGGCACGCAATAGCAGCTCATGGTTGGGAAAACATAATATTATAATGCCTCACAATCCACTTAAAATTGGAGACAGTGCTCATTTGGACAAGCCGGCAAACAAACAGCGTTACGTGCTAATTAGGGAATTATAGAAAGGCTGCAGATACCCACACAGAGTAGTGTGTATCACAACTCATTGGTGCCTGAAAGACCCAGATATACGTCACTAGTGCAACAAACACACAATGTTTTTCGTAAAGAGAGGAGGCAGTGGCGAGGATCAAACCAGGCACTATATAGGGACATCCCTGTTTACAGCACAGAGCCACAACATCACTTTACAACATTAGCTATATAGCAGGAGGAGGTGACCTCCGGAGATGACGGTCTTGGCAGCTGTCAGCTCCGGTCTGTCACTCTTACTCAGCTCTTGGCTCACAAACTCGGTCCCCACTTGCCCCAGTTCTGGAACTCCAACTATCGCAGCAATATTAGATGTTGTATCAACTAAAGCAGCAATATTAGATGTTATATCAACTCTTGGGGCAATATTAGCAACTATTCCAGACAGCAATATTACCAACTATTGCAGCGATATTGTAGGAAATATGTACCAAATGACATTGGTAGTGTGTTAGCTACATACAGCAAAGCTAAATTCAACATTTCTTGGAAGCCTTTTCTGCAAAGAAGGAAAACTGGTTGGTCTAATTTTGGCACTAGCAACACTGCAGGCAAGAAATACTCAATAACAGCGCAGTAAAATGAACACGTTGTTGCTCTTTATAAGTTTAGTGAATGAAATGTTAGTTCTTACACATGTGTGTTGCTAACACAGTGTGATCCCATTCAGTGAAACCTTTCTCAGGGGCTCTATGAAAACGGACACCTCACTAATATGGACACTTTCTACTGTCCCATTTGTGTCTGGATTAGAGGGGTTCCGCTGTGAAGCATTACTGTGCAGTAAAATCTACTGTCCCATTGGTGTCTGGATTAGAGGGGTTCCCCGCAGTTATTACCATCCTCTCTGGTAGCACTGCCTCCGGTCTCAGGAGAGGCAGCGAAGGCAGTTCCACGAACCGTGATGAGTTTGACAGAGTCCCCAGACTGGACGGTCTGAACGGCATTCCCGGCATAGATGGTCCGGACAAACGTGTCCTCACTCTTCACTCCAATGATGTCAGAGATAGCCGATACATCCAGTTTGGCTGCCACTCTTGGAATGAGGCTCTATGATAGTACATAAATTATTGCTAAGACTATGTTGTACTGTGGTAGCATATTATAGGGGGAAAGAAATAAGGATTTGGTGGGGGAAATAATTGCTTGCTTTGCATGGCGAAAAGTCACTGTGTATACGTTTTGTGTATACATCTTTCAGAGGTTGCTCACAAGTCTCCTTTGAAGGTTTTCTGCAACAGGTATAATGTATGTATGTACCTTTCCAAAGGCCCCAGCTCCTGTCAGAATATGTGAGAAGTTGAACTGTTTCTGAGCCTCGAGAATCAGAGGAGTCAGTGCCTCTGCGTGGACATGGACAGGCAGTTAGAACTACACACACACACACTCGCTCCGTGTCATTCCTGTAGATATCTATGTGGCTAAGGTCAGACACATAGTCAACGTTGAACCAAACCAAACGTAGACTACTCGCTCGTGTTGTGGTGGATGAAATATACTGCAGTGTATACCTGGTAGATAGCCTTTGAATGCATCGTGCTGTGCCACAAGTAACTTTGACACCCCCTCACTCTGCGCTAGTGTATCAGCCACCTGTATATGCACCAACACCCCATTACGTTTATATTATTACATCATCGTGGCATCATAGACAACCTTTCCACAGTCTGGTCCAGCGACCAGAGCTGTTATGTCTCCCCCCAGTTGTCTTGCCGCGGCTATGGCGTTGTAGGTGAGCGGGACCACGCTCTCACCGTTGTGTTCGGCTATCACGAGACTGCTGGCATCTCGCTGGCTCCCTAGCACCCGCCCGAGCTGTGTAGGTACCGTATAAAAAGTGTTTTAACGTGAAAAGAGACTTTGGTCAAGGATATAACAAAGTAAAAGTAGTATGGAATATCCTGATGGACTCACAAGGCGGGAGAACCTCTGGGAGCTGAGCATTCCTCTTCGTAAAACTGCAGCCATACTGTTTTCTCGCAGTCGAAGAGGTTTAATTGGAGCACACCTAGCCACGCCCACTACGTAACTGGCGCGAAAATTGAATTCATAAAGTCGTCGGTCAGCAGCAGGCTACTTGGAATGGCAGCTCTGCCTTTTGGAAAGTGAGTGGACTCTTGCCTCTTTTAGAACGACTCATAAAGCCGTGTTCCGCAGGAGGTCTCTCACAGTAAGACGAGGTGGTGAGGTAGTACAGAGAGAAACAACGGCGGCAACAGAACCTAGTGGTCTGCAGTCGGGACCACCAGAGACCAGTGGGGAGAGGAAGGGACCCAGAGAAGAGTTCCTTGAGGGTCGCAGGCACGAACAGCCGTACAGGGTGCGCCGTATGCCGGAGATGGTTGTGGGAGACGGGGGGAAGAGGGCCCAGCTGGACTACATGGAGAGACTGCTGGTCTCTACTCCACCTCCGTCTCTCTCCTCCCTCCCCACACCTGCCCAGCTCTGCCGCAAACGCAAGAGCATCCAAAGGTAGTATGCAGTCACCAAGGAAGCAGGGTCGCTTTTTTCTCCCTTGCTTATTATGCACATACATTTATTGTTGCTTGGTGTGTGCATGTAGCATTATTTTGTTTGGCTAAGTATAATTATGTAGATGGTATCTAGAAGCTCTATTGTACAGGAAAACGTTTCTCTCTCTCTTGCCTGTGTACATATATATATAATCCATCAATTGCAGCATTGTGTCTACACACACTTCATTCTTCAGTGAGTGGGATTGTATGTCGTATTTTTACAGTGAGGGTGTGAGAATGGAGAGTAAGAGGAGGGTTTCAGTGAGGGACGACTACAGGAGTAATGTTCACGAACATCTGGCACACCTGCACCACAAACAGAGACTCTGTGACCTGGACGGGTCTGCTGTCTCTCTCTATAACTCTCTTCTTTTTCTTCCTCCTCCTCTTTCGCCTTCTTTCTTCATAACCAAGCATATATATGCACTGCATGAGTTAAGGAGGTACAGTATGCGGCGATGTACATAGCACCATACATAATGGGCAGCTGGTCAGAAATTTTTGTCAATGCTTTTCCTTACCATGGGGGGTGAAAAGGAGTTTTGCCCTTTGGATGCTTCGATAACTCAAAACCTTTTGTCTGGGTATATTCTCACAACTTTTTCTTCTCTCTTACCATTCAAATACAGCTAGTATACTAATCTCATTTTCACACAGTAGTGGATTACTGGGTGTCTCAGCTCAAGAGGTGCCGTCCTCTCCCCATCGTCCTGAGCTACCAGTCGAGGAGACCTCTCTAACTCTTCACGGTAGAACACCTCTCAAAGACCACCCGTACACTGTGGAGGGAGGGGGACAGTGGGCGACTGGCAGAGACCAACACTCACTCTTCTCACTGTACGAGGAGGGAGAGCAGGAACAAGAGGATTCGAGACAGTTTGGAATGAGTCACAATATGCAGCTACACAGTGAGCCAGGTACAGTATGTGTACTGTCACAGGCTTTGAGATTGCTATGTACTTAAGCCTTGAACTTTATGATTAGCATACCTCATGCTAATACTCTTAGTAGTGTGAACATTTTTGCAACAGGAAACCTTTTGTGGGAATATCCTCTATATGGCTCTCCAACGTTGCGCTATTACTAATTACAATAGGCGAGCTGTAGCTTGAGAGACTTGCAAATTTCTCAAATGTGTCTAGAAGCAGGTACAAATGTGTGTATGTGTGTCTGTGTTTCCTTCAGGGATTGAGCAAGACCTGAACAGCTGCGCTACCACCGAGCGAGGAGTGAGAGGTATTGCACTGAGCCGTGAAGGAGGAGAGGAGGAAGATGGGGAGAATGCCGGAGGGCGTCGGCCAGGGTTTAGACCGGCTGGTGGAGCTCTGGAGAGAATGTGGCTGGCCCACTCTCTCTCGTCCTCCCGCTATAGAGTGGAGGGCAGGAGGGTGAGGAGAGAGGGAGGAAGAGCGTCAGGATGTGGAGGACTCAAGATCAACCCAGTTGAGGTTAGCTCCTTCCGGTTTCACCATCAGTGGTCTCTCATTGCAGTAACTCTCTGCAAAATGAAACCTTTTCAACACATTCTGCTGTGCAGGGGTATCTTGAAGGTGTTCCGTTCAACAGAGCTGCAGCAGTTGAGTCTCAGTGTGTCCCTGTGGATCAGAACTACCAAGGGTTTTCTGAACTCGTATCCTACCCTTTTGTGTAGAGCATGCTGTGAGATAGATAATATATGGTTAAAATGGTGGCCTAAAGTTTTCGTACTTTTAGCAAGCAAGTGGGGTGGAGGAAAGGCTAACCAAAAATTCTGAATACTTGGACTTTAGCTGGAAAATGCAGTGGAAATAATTATGTGTGACCATGAAATGGGGTGGCCTGTACTTTTAGCAAATAAGTGGGAGGGAAACAAAACAATCCTGAATACCTGGACTATAGCTAGAGTATGCTGTGCAGTATGTGCTATACAATATAAGTGCCAGATTAAAGATCACCGATTTTGGTGAAAATACACCCAAATATGCGTTTAACTCATGCAGGTTGCAACAAAAATACAATCCTACCTTCGGTCCATGCACGTGAACATTTGCAAAGTACACTGTGTGTGCACGTGTCATTACAGTGTCGCGGAATGCGCTGCAGGCATGTGATCAATCTTCTGTGACACGTTACGTCACACTCCCCGTCATAAACTAGTGCTTGATGTATTAAGGGTTCCATGGAGGGGGAGGTGGGACGGTTAATTGAGTTCGTATTTCGTAAGAGCCACAGGACTCAGTCGAAAGTCCAGAGTCAATTAACCGGAAACTGCACGACTCACTCGCTGTCTAGCCACATCACAACTACACGTTAGGGGTCACCATGCTAATGCAGCTACTCAGGGGCTGCTGTAAGAGGCTCCCGGCATCTAATTATGGGCTGGTCGGGCTCACACCAAACAAGGGTAATAAATCCACCTAAAGTGTGCAGAAATTTGGGTGGAACTTTCCTGAGGGCAGGACAAGAGCCAGCGAAAATCCTTCCAATTGCACAATACAAGGCGATGAAAGCATCTTGTAATATATCCCAAGGAGAGTATTGTTCACAATTGTGCATTGCCATTTGAACATTATCTCCTAAAGTGATGGTTTTTTGTAGTGTACTGTGACCTTAAAGTATGCTGGAATTCGACTTCATTTCTGTACAGCATTGCTGATAGATACATACAAGGGCTTGCGCCAATATTGTGAACCCATCTTTAGAGCTGTGCCAGGGTGCCTCTTTTTGTTACCAGACCATCAATCCTCGGCAACTTTTACCCTTAGTTAGCATGTAACCTTTAATGAGGTTGTGCTTAAAAAGTCAACTTTCACCTTAACATAATTCCACAACCTTGAAAACTACGCACGTTGAAAGTCAGGAGTTCATTGTCTCATACAAAACACCACAATAGGCGGACACTGAAAGTGTGCGGGGTCACGCATGCAGAAACTCCAGGTAGGGTGTAGACTGCACGACTCATTACACACGAGTCATGAAGAGACTTTGACTGGCCCACACCACCCATTTCTAGACGACGGTAATTGTGTTAGAGTCCGAATCGGTAGCGGCGGTTGTACCCTGAACCCCCACATCCTCTCTGGTGGCTACAGGGTTAACCATGCATGCATATCCAATCAAGGACCTTTATGTGCAATTCCTCGCAATTCCTAGATGTCTGTGGGTGGAGGGTTACCGGGGCATGCGTGTAATCCTTAAAGACTTTCCGATTCGATTAGCCTCTTCACTGCTTTGTAGTCAAACGGTTTCAGTATTGATTTCAGCCGTGTTTTAGAGTAGTTGTCCACAACTTAACTGCACGCTACCACATGAAACACCTTGCCCATAAGATGGAGTAGTAAGTGTCGTTTTAGTTGGCTTGTCCATAAGTGGTGTGCATCATTCTCTGCTACTGATGCACTGTCTTGCGAAATCCTTCTAGTTGACTTCATAAGGAGAGCTATGCAGCGGCGGTGGGGGTTGTGGGAGCAGACTCAGGTGTCTGGGGTGGCTGGTGCTTAACTAACCGTGCAGATTAGGAGCACTCCAGCTGATGTGGGATTTGTGGCTTACCTCCTCTCTCTCTCTCTCTATCTCTCTTGGTTTCAATCTTTGTTCTTCATCTTCCCTGAAGAATGTATGCATTATTATTGCGTTCCTCATTTCTAAGGTCTTCTTCATTGTGAGTGAGTGGTTCATTTTGTTAGTTATATAACGTCCTTGAAGACTGCTTGTGGGTTGTTCAGTGTTATTTTACTGCTGTTCGTGCACTGCCTGTTGACAGGGGATTTCATCCCTCATTTAGTCCACACGGCTTTCTCAGGAGTAGTGTTTGTTTAAACGTGTTACGTGCTATCTAAAACTATGAGGGGTCAGCGCTGCGGTTTAACAACCCCCTGGTGTCACCATTCCAGTGATACACAGCGTTTTTTGATTGCAGAAAAGCTGACATGTAAATCAGAGAGTAATATATAGATGGAGCCTAACTAGCCTTCATACCTGTGATGATAACAACAATGTTTTGTGTTGTTTCCTTCTGTCTCACAATGTACTAAACACCAGGCACGGTAGGGAACACTTTTGTGAAAACTGTCTTTGCTTAGGCATTTGTGAAAGTACACAACATTCCAACAGTAACAATTTACCTGTACAGCCACCGAGTAGGTGTGTTCCTTGACATTTACTGGTCTCACTTGTCCTGCCATCCCCACCACGAGTCTGTCCCCTCCCTGCTGCCACCTGGAGGTCCGAGAAGGCTCCTCCCTCTAGGCACACGGAGGGACCCAGAGCAGCAGCAGGAGCAGAGCACCACACTGGATCACATGATGGATCTCTGCTTCAACCCTCAAACACTTGCTCTCAGAAACCACTTCCCTAGAGAGGAATAGGAACACCTACTGTTATTTGTGCCTTGGTTGTGATCCTGATGTGTGTGCAGTGCAGTTGTCATCCTGATGTATGCACGGCGTATAAACGTGTACGTACGTACGTGTCTGCAGCGTAGTGGGGGGCGTGGCTCGTTGCACGAGTCTCTGTTTGGACAGTGCCTATAAAATCACGGTTTTTCTGCGACAGAGCAGACTTTACAGTCGCAGAAAAGCAAGCAAGAAAAGTTATGAAGTCTCGTTGGAGATTTTCCTGGATTCTCGCCACCCTGGCTGCAGCCACTTTCAATGCATCAGCCGAAACAGACGGGGCGGACCTAGAAAGCAGGTATGGCTCGTAGGCTGCGTGACCTAGCTGTGGCAAAGTGTCGGGTTTACGGACCTGTGGTCCATTTCTCGCTGCATCCAGCTCTAAGACAGCACTTGTTAATGTATCAATAGCTAACACTGCTTCGTGGAAGAACCACCCTCCTAAAACAGGATTAGCAGTTGGCATACAATTGTGCAGAGATGCTAGCTATATTCTCAGGCAACCCGACCCTGATTGGGTTTCACTCTGTGTCTTTGTTATGTACTACAGAGACATCAATCATGCCAGAGATAGAAGGGCAGTGTGCAACGACTTTTCTCCTGCCATATATTTCATGCGCCAAGGAACCTCGTCAGGCTGGGTCATATACTTTGAAGGTGGTGGAGGTTGCTCAAACTTTTCAGATTGCAACCAGCGCTACCTGAACTACCCCGAGCAGATGAAGGCTCCAGTTTCAACATCGAGTGTTGTTGGAGAAGACATCTTATCAAGCGACCCCACAAAAAATCCCGTTTTTCACAGCTACACGCATGTCCTGGTGCCTTACTGCAGTAGTGATGCATGGCTCGGCAATAAAACAACCCAACGATTTGACGATGACTTGGGTTTTTCTTTCGACAGCTCAGACCTGGAAAACTCTGACAATTTCGTGTATGCAGGCCAGGACATACTGCGTGCAGTGATAGAAGACCTCTGTGAGCTGGGGCTGGGAAATGCCACCGACATAATGCTGGTTGGAAGTAGTGCAGGTGGAATAGGCTTGCTCAGCAGTCTTGACTGGATCAATGCTATGGTGCCAGCCAACACTACTCGATTGGTCCTAGACTCTAGCTGGTTTGTGAGCTATGCCGGTCATCACGTGCTCCAGTTCAACGAGGAAGTTGCAAAGATTCTCAATTTCGCACCGCCAGCGTGTCACGATCTCTCGTTGGGCTATCCATGTTGTGTGTCACCTGCCTGCCTATTTACAAAGGGATACCTCAATTCAGTCAACACTCCCATCCTGGCCATATCAAGTGTGTATGACATCTACACCCTACAACAGCCACTGAGGGAGTTAGGGCAGAAGGAAGGACAAGATGACCTGGCTCTTCTCGCACTTTTTAACAGTTACGGATCGATAGTTTCTGAATCCCTGTTGCAGAGCTACCAAACACACCCATTACTCTCCGTGTATGCTCCATCCTGCAGCCAACATGTCTATCTGGCTCCTTCCGGTACACTCAGGGGGACGACACAAAACATTTACCAGGAGTCGCTTTTCAGGCTGACCAACCCTGTGGAGGCTGGAAACTGGGAGAGGGTAGCGGTCAGGACAGACTCTGGGACGTCTCTCACACTCCTGAGGGCCGTGGAACAGTGGGCAAACAACTCGGGCGAGCAATTCTTTGTCACCGATGCCTGCAGTGGCCCGGCTTGCGGGACTTGCCCCAGTGACATCTCATTCAGTCCAGAAGTACAGCTGTGGAGCACAACGTGGAACTATCTCGTGTTGGCTCTAGCTGGGCTCATGACTCTTGTAGCAGTGTTCATCAAAACCAGCGCCTACCTCTACATGAAGTACCTCCTCCTCCAACAGAGGCTGTATTCGATCGAGGCAAACCGCAACCCGAGGAATCGGAGCTTTCCCAAGCCGACACACCCGGTCAACATTTCCTGCACTGAGCTCTCCCACCACATAGAGTCGGTGAGAGGATCCGCTGCAAAGACTCCAGAGAGTCACGAGGCAACAGATGGTCTAGAAGTCTCTTCGCCGGAGCACCACTACACGAACGCCAAGCTTGAGCTACTCGTGCCGTGCTACAGACTACTCTGCTCGCGGTGGTACCAGAAGTGGGCACTGTGGCAGCAGAACCGGACGAAACCGGACGCGACCGTCTGCAGCCAGAGCCAACTCATTCACTCCACCATGATCAGGCCCGACTCTGGCATCTCATCCACTGAAGACTCTGTCATCAAAACAGGGAAGACTCAAACTGAAGAAGTGCCCACGGACGGCAGTGCCACCAATAGTTCTGACGAGTTTGACACTCGGAGCTTTGGCGCGGAGTCCAGTGACGGGGTGGAGATCCCCGCGAGAAGACATAGGAAGACGATTCTCAACCAGGTGAACCTGTACATCAACCCCGGGGAGCTGGTGGCCATCATGGGCCCCTCGGGCTCGGGGAAGACCACTCTTCTCGACGTCCTCCTCAACAAACGGACAACTGGAGTCACAGACGTAAGTTGGAGCTTTGTATAATATATAGATTTCATCTCAGAATGTGTGAAATGTTACATAGATGCGCACGTGCTCGTTCGTATGCTACCAATTAGGTATTACAGCTACATGTATAGGAGTAAAACATTAAATTTTGTGTTTGCTTCACAAAGCTCTCTGTAAGATGTGATGTGGTTGTTGTCAGTGCAAACAATGAGAGAATTCGTCAGGGAAATTTTCCCTCCCAAGCGCTGCCCAGAGTTTAACCCTTTAGCCTCACTCCTTAGGCTTTCAATTACATGGCAGTTTCTATTGTTCTGAAGACAACGCAGGGATTCCATAAATTCCATAGCAGTTTCCAAAGCTTCAAACGTTCAAATAAACAACTGATAGTGTATTCACCTTATGCCTAGTCTAGCCCCATTCATGAATCATATCTCAGGTGACAATAAGCAAGGCAAACTGCAATTCACCGACACCCAAGACAACACTACTTTTCCAAGGCTTAACTTACAAAACCCACAACACTCTACTAGAGTGCTACGTATTCCTAAAGAGCAGTAGTTCGAGAGCTGCACTAAATCCATGAAACTCTCTATATTCCTACCATGTGTAAGTATGTAGTAAAAAGGCAGCACATGTGTATGGGTGGCCAAGGATAGTGTGTGTGTGTGTCTTTGTATAGCTGGGGGTTGATGTTGCATGCTGTTGTGATGGGCATGGGTGGCTAGTGAAAGGCAGACCGAGAGGCTGGGGGCACACGGTGTGGTCTTTGCTCCAGTAGTTTCACACTTTCTGCAGCATGCCCCCAGCGGCTAGACGTCAGCCTTTAGTTCCTGTGAAAGCCCTTCAGGCGAACACTGATTAGTACTCACACCCACTTGCACTTTCCTCTTGGTCCCTCCATTAGTTGGCAAGCAAAGTGAACTCACCTACTTGTCTGAATTTTGCAGTTTTCCGTAATAATAGCGTTTAATCACCCTCATTTTCTACTCTCACCCTCCCTCAACTCTCTCTTTCCCTCCTTCCTTTCCTCTACCTCCTCCTCCTCCTTACCTCTAACTCCAGGGGGAGATCCTGATCAACGGAGTCCCGATGTCAAAGATGAGGCGGTGGTTTGTGGGTAACACTGGCTACGTGCGGCAACTGGCCACCTACTACTACAACGAACTGACTGTGAGAGAAAACCTCCTGTTCTCAATGAACATGCAGGCCATGAGGGGAATGACTCTGCGCCAGAAACTGGAAAGAGTCGAACAAGTCATCAGAGAAGTGAGTATTTTGGAATAAGCTGTAGGTTCAGTAAGTTAGTACAGTAACACACTGACAGGCTATCCAGCATCGTTCCCATACATTTGCATGTACAGTAGGATGAGAGAAGTCTGTTAAACTTGCATAGCGTAACCTTCACTTAGTGGATACCAGTGTTTTAGCTTGCACAGTCTCAAGAAGTTAGTTTTGTCCCTCTCTCTCTAGATGGGGCTGCAGGAGCAAGCCGACGTGACGGTTGGAGACAGTCTCAATGGCGGTCTCAGTGGTGGTCAGGTTAGTCACGCTGCTTGATCTAGAAAATGAAATACCCCTCCATACAATTTGCCCCCACACATCCACATACTACACTCTAAGAAATAATATGGTACTTGCATATCATTTGGGCATCAGGAACTAAGGCATTTTGCCTGTCTGTAATCCGTGACCCCCCTACACTTTTAGCTGGAAGATGAGCCGCTCCCTGTCGTTATGAGCTTTAATGTCGCTCGAAGGAGCGTGACAGAGAGAGGTAGGCAGCTTTTAGCAGGTCAAGGGTGCGTGAAAAACATGTACATGAAGCTTTTACACGGGGTGTGTG
>CASHTH010000757.1:0-51753 GCA_030341885.1 Geodia barretti | reverse complement strand
TTGCCCCGGGGTATTGTCATGGATATACTTAACCAAACCAGCCTTTTCACACGGCTATCGGGAACGAAACGCGGAAATGCAGCCAGGGCGACTGGACGGATCGTGCGACGCCTGTGCGCGCTCAGCGGTTTGTTGGGAGTGTTATCGGCGCGCGGGCTATGTGGGCAAAGACACTTTTCATGTCATAGCAAGTCGGGCGAAGCGAGCGAAACCATTGCGACCTTGACGATTATCCGCGAACCGGTTATCAGAGCGGTTGCAAAACCACGCCAAGAGTCCGGAATCCGGCGTCGGCAAGTCGTAGCAACCACTGGATTGAATCCCGATCGTACCCTAGTTTAAACACGGATGCATCAGAGCACATGATTTATGAGAAACATTACTTAACGTCCCGTGCCAGAGGTGGGTGCGGTTTTTTTCCGCGTTTTTCAGCCGGTTGACTCTTCTTCCTTCCGGGCTTGACCGCGGGCAGAGTGAATCGCGCGCGTCTCGTGTACAAAAGCCTCAGCGGGTGTTAGCAGGCTGCACATTTATTCCCACACTCCGACCAGCGAAGATCGAAAATGTGTACCTTATATCGCGCTTGCCCGATGTTGCAGACCTTGCAGAAATTTGTGGCGGGTAAGAAGCATCGGTCGTTTTTACTAACGACGTCGACATCGTATTTGGGGGAGATGTGTTTGTGCAACTTTACGACGAATCTCTGTCAGAACGCGCGGTCAAGGGCTCAATGTAATCACTGCCCTCGGTCCTACTAGCAACCACTCCATTCTGAACGGCATTCTGAATGGACCAAGGGATAAAGTTGTCCTGTTCATCGGTTGGCGTGAACTTGGAGAGGACTTGGTGATTCCGCCACGGACGGGCATTGGTGGCGACCTAGAGTCATTTGAAGGGCTGTCAATGAATCAAGTGCAGCCGCTTCTTACCCCTACGACGCCACCATTGAGGATTTTGGTTTTGCGAGCGCGGCGGGCATGCCGAACCGCAACGCTGTCTGTTCCGAAACGAGATGTTCACATCTCGTGCAAACTATGCGTGTACGGATAGGCTGTGGTTGTCCGGTCAAAGGCGCTGTGTCAGCGGTCCATGTGAGACGATGCTGCTGACATGTGAGTGGATTTCAAAGTGAGCTGACCTACCGTCAGGATGGTGTGGAAGGGTATAAGAACGTACACGCCGGATTGCCGCATCCATAAATCGCGATACTGATTGCTCATCATGATTGGCATTTGACACATTTGTGCAAAGCGATCTGTGAGCGTTTTTCGTGCAGAATTTGTGCTCCGAAACTCCGAACCTTGCAACACGTTGCGTTTGCGTAGGACTTGTGAAAAAGTAACAATTGACGAGGCTGATTTGAGATACATCCTTTTGATTCGTCTCAGTTCACTCGGTGACGTTGTTCTTACCTCCCCAGCAATCCGTGCGGTGCGCAATCATTTTCCAAATGCACGTATTTCCATGCTTGTCGCAAGCCAATCTGCAGATCTACTTGCAGAAAACCCACATCGTTGACGCCGTCCACTGTGTGTGAAATGATGCGCACTGCCAAGACGAAGACCGACGCCGAGATGAGTTAGACTTGGGTTCGTGCCCTGCGTGAACGACAGTTCGATCTTACTATTGATTTCCAGCGGAAATTTCGCACGAGCCTGCTTGGATACTTGAGTGGTGCAAAGTATCGAGTTGGATATCATCAACCCAAAGGGTTGCTATGTTCCGTGCGTGTTCGCGATTCGTCCGGACACGCCATCGATCGTTACTTTGACCTGCTGCATGCCGCGGGAATCGAGGCGAAAGATCGAACGTTGGAGTTGTTTCTCTCGGAATGCGATCGGAAATATGCACGGGACGCCATGGAAAAACAAAGCATTGATGGAAACAGGCCAACGGTAGGGTTATTCCCAGGTGCTGGGTGGAAGTTACGGGAATGGATGCCCGATCGCTTCGCGGCGATTGGCGACCGTTTGGTCAGAGATTTCGGTGCACAGGTAGTTGTCTTCGGCGGACCACATGAATGTCAATTGGCTAATTGTGTAATCGCTGATGACCGAGCAAGGACCTCATTAGCCGGAAACCATCCGATTCGCCGGTTGGCGGCTCTGATCGAGCGCTGTAATCTCTTCCTTACAAATGACACCGGGCCGATGCATATTGCTGCCGCATTACGTACGCCAACAGTTGCTCTGTTTGGCCCCGGCGACCACATCCGTTTTCAACCGCTGGATCCCATTCATAGTATTATCCGCCACGAAGTCCCGTGTAATCCGTGCAAACAATTCACTAATCATTGCAAGGATAATGTCTGTATGAAATTGATTACAGTCGATGAGGTGTGGGAAACTATTGCCAAAGGCTAAACCAAAATCTAATCCAACTGCAATAGGTGGGTTTTGATGAGATTAGTATGCAGTAATTTCGTCAATAGACAGGAGATTAAAGAACTACGCGATACAACCCGTCAGGGGTGGCGCTAAATGTTACATATTGCCAACCGTTGTGGACTTTATTACTGATGGTTCTGGTGAATTACCACCATTGGGAGAAAAAATGCGTGAGATGAATGAGACGGCGTGGGGGACTTCCTCACAGCGAGCAATTCTTGTTGGCGTCAAGTTACGAAATGGCTTGATGCATGAGGTGGAAGATTCACTAGCGGAGTTGGAGCAACTTGCAGAAACTGCTGGAATGGAAGTCGTCGGCGAGATTGTCCAAACACGCGCATCCCCAAATCCAACTTATTTTATAGGGCAAGGAAAAATTAAAGAGCTTCAAGTATCGATTGAAGAATTACGTGCTGATACAGTCATTTTTGATGAAGACCTTACGCCTGCCCAAACGCGCAACATTGAAGGGGCGCTTGATATCGTCGTAGTAGATCGTACGGGCTTGATTCTGGAAATATTCAGACAACGTGCACAAACAAAGGAAGCTACGCTTCAGGTAGACCTTGCCCGGTTGGAATATGCATTACCTCGCCTGACACGGATGTGGTCTCACCTGTCGCGCCAAGCGACGGGCGGAGGTGGACGAATCGGAGGTGCCATGCGCGGTGAAGGCGAAACGCAAATTCAGACGGACCGACGTCTGATTCGTCGGTATTACCAAGTTAAGAAGTACACTTTTTGACAAGACGGAAAATGGGATACACCCACTTGAATGAAAAAAAAAAGTAATGTAAGGAAGCAATTGACTTCCCATTCCCCTCCTGCTCTTCCCCCTCCCCCTTACGCTCTGCCCTCTACCGCCACTAGCCCCCGTCCCCCTCCCTCCTTCCCATCCCTTCCCCCCCTTCCTCCGGCCACCGCACCTATCAGTATGATACTCCCTTTTAATCCAAAAACAGTGGCAACCGAAGACTTTCGAGGACGTGCAGCATTGTTGGATTGTGAAAAACTGGCTGAATGTTCACATAATGCTGTAGTATGGATGAAGGCAATAGTAGTGAGGTGAAGATTTGAGAGTTCTCCATAATGACAAAACCAGCGACCGACCGAAATTGAAGATGATTAATTCTTACTCTTGAAATAGAGTGATATGCTGAAGCAGGGGCACAGCGAGAAGTTGCATTACCGGCCACGGAATGGAAAGACACTGGGAATTTATTTGGAGCTAATTCAGCTCTTAACATTAGATGATGTTGGAAGGTATGAGCATCGATTTCCAAGGATTGGATTTCATTTTCGAGTTAATTTTTCGGAATTATTGCTGGCTTGTAAAGATTGGAACATGAAGCGGCACACACGGTGAAGGAATGTGAGTTTTCAAGGAAATACTGAGGCACATGGGATAAAATGCTGATTGATTTACTCAAAAACGGCTGCTGTTGGATTTGTTGACCGTAAATAAAATACTGAGCTCAATCCGAGGTCGGCAAGATGTCCCACTTACTTACAAAATCTTACAACGAAACCTTTTTTCTTAGTGGTACATTTTCTGCCGAGGAGCAATGTGTGGCAAATGAAGTTGGAGCGGTGTTTTAGAGCTGCTCAATTCCAGATTTGATGGTACAAGGGGATGCTTTCTTGACTCGCTCATCCGATGATTACAAATAAACAACAACAAACTTTGCTCACACAGTGAAACACAAGAGAACCGTGACGACACACACACACACAACACAACATGTACCATAGAGGCCACATAGAGCCACGGGTGCGTACACAAGCAGCCTGTGTGGTGAGGCCACTGCGGTGTTACGTCATGCAAGGCGAGGGAGGGGCAGAGAGAGAGACTGATGGCTAGAGCAATAACAGCTCCAACACTGAAAAAACAAAAGACACAAACACACAACTGCTCTGCCACACTTTTACGCTCTCCCCTCACCCGTGAAAAGCTCGACTAACCAGTTTCTAGGGGGCAGGAAGAACGAGGGGTAAGGCGGCCCAGCGCACACTCACCTCAGACACAGGCCTATTCAGCCCGGGAACTGTCACCGTTATCTTTTTAGTTTCGGCCGACGACGGAAGTCTTATCGGACTCTCTCTCCTTCTCCTGGAGTTGGGGTCAGCTTGGGGAGGAGGGGAGGAAAACGATTTCCTGATGGGTGATCTCGAGCGGGCACGCCGCGGGGTGGCAGGGAACGATGGTACAGCAACTGCTGACGTTCTCCCTCCTCGTTGTGATAGGTGTGGCCTCCCTCGACCACGCCCCACTGACACCGGAGACATTTTCGGTTTTATCTTTGCTCTCAAGTCGACCACCTGCATCTTTTGCTTCGTTGCCAGGACGTCTCGGAGATCTTTGCCTGTCTTTGTTGCCGTGACTCCTCCCCCTCTGCCGACTCGTCCGTCTGGCTGAATGGGTGTTCCGACCAGCCCCCCTCTTCTTCCCTGCCCGCGGCCTCGCAGTGCTCCCCTCCCTACTCCTCTTCCTCTTCCTCTCCCTCTCCTCTTCATCGAGACTATCTCGTCCAGACTCAGGTCCATCTCTGACGTCGCCACTTGTTTGCCTCCTGTTGTGGTGGGTCTTGACTTTACCAATCGGCAGGGATGAGTTGGTAATGCAGTGTCTAAGTAGAGTATGTTTGGTAGAGGATGTCCACTGCTCAACGTATCTGACTCAGTCCGTCAGTTGACAATTTCACACCTGCAGTTTTCTTTTGCCTTTTTTCTTGTAGGAAGACAGCGAAGGACTCTCAGCGGTGCTAAAAACAGCAGCCCGCTCTCTCTCTCTCTAACACTCCTCCGTTTTTTGTTCACGAGTGGCGCCAACAGCCGAGGTTACAAATGAAAAACGAGGGCTTTCTTTCGTTGCCTTTCTAGTAGTTTCTTTCTTCTAGTTGAGGAACAACTGGAAGGTGACGAGACGGTAGGCGCGAGACTTTCTTCTTCCGTTGCTGTAGTTCTTGACGGCTGCCTTTTTTCAGTTGTCGTTGCAGCTGCTCGGACTTTACCACTGGCTCTCTCTGGGGAGACGGGTGAAACGCCGTGTAAGTTGTGGAGAGCGCCTGGAGAAGGGCCTAGCGAAGAAATATCCCGCCTAACGCCCCTTTTAGACTCGCCTCTCACTAGATCTCTCGGCGCGGCCCTCAGAAAAATCTAGCATGTGCTGCATTGTGATCACGTGCGCGCTTTAACCCCTTCTAGACTGAATTGGTTTTTTACGCAAACAAAGCCGAGGCCGGGAAAATCGAAGGCTGCCGAGAGCTAGGGCGTGGTGTTGTTGGCACTGTCTGTTTCTCCCGCTGCTGGCAGAGAGTGTGAGTGGTTATGTTTCCCCACCATCGGCACAGAGAGGACGACGGCTCGCCCAAGGCCCACACTTTCTCCATTACCAATCCACAACGTGAGCATGTGTACACTCTTTGCTGAGCTTAAAGTACGTGCCACCGGCGTGCATTGTTATGATGTCTCAGGGTCACGTGACAGACATGAAAGGATTCAGATCTCCACGGCCTGCAGGTCGAGCCTCGTTCTCATCAGGTATATACGATGAATACAACACCGCTCAGATCTCTCCTCGATCGCCATACATTTGACTGCAGCAGAGACGTTCTATCGAGGTCCACCGGAGAACTCACTCAAACACGTCCAGTATCTCTCGAGTCAGCTTCTCATCCGATCACTACATACACACCTTTGGAGACAGATCGTCTGTAAGACTCTGCTTATTTTTAATGATCTGCCCTCTCCATCTTTTCTCCACTCAGACGCCAACCAACTTCGACCACCGGTTGTCGAGTGCTGCGTCCTCCCGCTCAATGGTTTCCCCGGCAACCGAGGAAAACTTCAAGGTATGCAACATGACTATCATGTGACAGTCACATGACCTGTTGGTTGCAGGAGATCATAGTCCTGGCCGAGGCGGCAAAGAATGAGACGCTCATCTGCCCTCTCTGCAAGGGAGTCTTTAGAGATCCCTACATCGCTACCTGTGGGGTAAGCCCCTGCTCGTTAACTCAATTAACTCCCTCAGCACACTCTCATACATATTAACTGTGGGGTAAGCCCCTGCTCATTAATGCACTTCATTTTAACATACCCCACATGCGGATTAGCCATATACTAGTGAATGATCGTTCTGTTTCTGCAGCATTCGTTCTGCAGACCATGTCTACAGGGGAAATCAGGTAAGACATTTCCCCTAGTTAGCAAGGTATGATAATGGTGGATCTAAATGTTCTTGTTGTTGACTGCAGATCTATGCCCTCTGGATCACAATACTCTCTCTATGGTCGTCAAGAACTTGGCCGTAAGTCTCACTTCCTTTCCACACAGATTGATTAGTTAATTGGTCGATTTTTTGGAAGTTTATACGAGTTATGGGTTAAATGTTTAAAAGTGAACATCTTTTGGTGAATTGTAGTCACTACTGCACCGGTCTTGGCATCACATGGTCTATTGTTACATGTTATTTCCAATTCTCCCTCCTGTTCCCCAGATAGCGGACCAGGTGGGGGAGCTGTTGATCCACTGTCGCTACGGTACCAAGCCCATCGAGGACGACGCTGACGAGTACGAAGTGGACCCCGACGGTAAGTGGGTCACCTGATCATCACATGATTGTCACATGATCACTGGCTCCTTCTCACACAGGCTGCCCGATGATCATCAAACTTGGCTGCAGAGAGTGAGTCGGTAACACTATCTCTCTTTCTCATCATCTTTTGAGGCACATAATTTGTACTGATAATCAGAAGTTTTGCTCCAAAAAAGAATGCTACCCTAAATTCTTAGCTGTGTAAAAATAATATGTATGGTTTTATTTTTTCTCTCATTTTCTCTCAGAGATCATGAGAAGGAGTGTGAGTATGCTCCTGTGAGGTGTCCAAACAGCTCCAAATGTCCGGTCGTCCTCAAGAAAGTTAGTACTACTCTCTCTCTCGTCACACCATCACTGACCATATATATCTCTTTCCTTTGCCCTCTCTGTCAGAATTTGGGGGACCATCTGTTAGTGTGTACCCACGTTCGCTGTCCTCACCACAGATATCAGTGAGTGCCTCGGTCTATAGAATACATTACCATTTGCTCCCTGGGAAAAGAAAATCTAATAGCTTTCTTGATGTATGTACATTGCACGAGAATGGCTATGCGTTGTGTAATATGTGCAGCTGTTCATTTGAGGGCACCAGAGAGGAGCTGCGATCACATCTGGAGCAGTGCAAGTTCGAGGGACTAAAGGTACACACAAGAACCATCTAGAACATTCCGGAACTCACTAAAAATTATGCATGCATGATGCTAGGTAGAATTGTACTTCCCAGCAAGGGAGGAATCTTACACATACATTAGCAATCGCTAACCTCTTCTCACTCTCTCTCTCTCTCCTCTTGTTCATCTTCCTGCTGTCCGACCAGGGATTCCTCAGTAGAACGGATGAGCATATCACGGAGCTGCAAGAGGAGGTGAAGAGGAAGGACGAGGATATTGTGTTCCTTCGCTCCATGCTGGCCTCGCTCTCCGAGAAGGTGGACCAGCTGGAGAAGACTGCCATCGGGAGGATTGGTGAGGGGGAGATGACCTCTGGAGGGATGGGAGGGTCTTTTATCTGAAGCCTGGTTTACAATAAGACTCCTGTTGCTTAAATTGGGCATCGCTCGCTAAAGTCTGGTTTAGTTCCTGGGTGTATGTCACTTACGTTTGTGACTACAGCATACAAGAATAGACTCCATATATATATACTTGTGTGTGCATATGTAAAGCAAGCACGCTAGCAGTAATGCCATAAGGATTGGGTTTTTTTAACTTCACATTGTACGAGAAATGATGTAATGATTTCCTTCAAGAATACTTGCCTTCCCTCCGTCGTCTTCCTGCTGTATTCAGAGGAGATGGAGCAGAGACAGACAAAGGTTCAGAGAGAGGTGGTGGAGGCACGCCACGGAGTCAACTTCATTCTCGTGAGTTCATTGCCACATTCTGCCGTGTTCCCATTCCGATACTCCCGTTCCGGTACCACAGAACGAGGTACAGAATGTTCAGATGCAACTTGGAGTAGCTGGGAGTAAGTCGTTCACCACCTTTTCTTAGTTGGCAACAGTTGCATTAGAGCTACATAAACCTGTTCTCACTCGTTACTTTTCTCTTCTCATTTTCTTCACTTGTAGCAATGGATACACACCACCTCTTCAAATGCAAGGGGACCTTTGTCGGCCATGCTGTAAGCTCTCTCCAACACTCTCCCACAATACACACAGTTCTGTCTATACCACACACTGTCCTCATTACACCGACTGTTCCTCTAGTGAATTCACCACAACACACCCATACATAGACATAGATAGACATTCTATCTGTACATGTGTCCACTGTACATGTCGACTATGGTGGTTCCTCTGGTTGTGTTGTTCAGGGCCCAGTGTGGGCATTATGTGTGGCGGGAGACATGCTATTCAGTGCCTCCTCCGACAATACCATCAAGGTGGGGGGAAACTTTTGCCTGTCTTGTCCTCGCTTCTTTCATCCCTCTCTCCTCCCTCCTCTCTCCCCTACTCTCTCTGTTACATACATACATACATACATTTCAAGGTTCTTTATTGTTATGGAGTTCTCTTGTTCTCTGTCACTGTTCCCTCCTGTAGGTGTGGGACACCACTAGTTTCAAGTGCATGAACACTCTGACAGGACATGATGGAATAGTATTAGCTCTCTGTGCTCTCGGGTGAGTGAGCTAACAATTCAACCTCCTATAGTAGTTCATGTGGTGGGAAACTGAAGATTTGGTGATGAATTTCACAACACCTTTCAAGGATTGCAAGCTTTGACATATGAAGACTTTGCTGGTTGACCCAGGAAACCACATATTGTCACCCTTAAATCTTCGTCTTTGTTGTTCCGTAGTGTGAAATTAGTTGGGAAAGATGAAGGGATGACCAGCTGATTGATATCTTGAGGCTAAATTCAGGACCTTTTCACTCACTGTGCTATAACTGAAGTGTTAATGCATCCACTACCTTGATGTGATAGGCTTCATGATCTGTTGGGACGAAATGGGTCTGGGGACTATTTAACACTTGCTATTCTTTTTTACCCACTCTTTTAATATCAGTCCTTAATCACAGAGAGAGTGGTTCATAAACCAGTGACAATAGTATATCCCCCCCAATTATAGAGAGAAGTACCTATTCAGTGGCTCGGTGGACCACAACATAAAGATGTGGGACATTCAAAACACGGAGGTGGTCAGTACCATCGGAGCTCACGAGAACCCAGTGTGCACCATCACCCTCTCAGAGAACAGACTCTTCAGCGGCTCCCTCAAGAGCATCAAGGTGACCTCCTCACCTCTCTCTCTCTCTCTCCGGTTGTTTTAGCTGCTCTGTTGGGTCAAATTGTAAATTTTGAGACCAAGAAACTCCAAATAGCAGAGCTTTAAAACAACAAAATAGTAAAAAAGACTGGTAGTCAATGCAAACTTAAGAACTTGACATCAAACTTAAAAAGTTAAGGCACTGATGCGCTAGATGTATGTAATAATGATAGTGCCTCTAGCAGAGTCCTCACTTTTGTTGGCAGTGTGAATGGCAGTGTGAATGGCATTAGAGTGCTACTCATTGGTGTGTTGTCTCCTGACCTGGCTGCTGTAGATCTGGGACATAGAGACCAAGAAACTGGTGCAGGAACTGCCCACACAGAACCACTGGGTCAGAGCACTCGTGGTCTCCGGGAAGAACCTCTACTCTGGATCCTACCAGGCCATCAAGGTGAAGAACCTCGACCTCTCTTTCTCTCTCTCTTTCCTCCAGCCTTCTTACCAGCATACTCTCATTCTTAATACTACTATTATATATATATATATATATATATATATATATACCACTGGTGTATATATATATATATATACCACTGGTGTATACCCACAGTTTCTATTTTTGACTGAAGCTCCTTTTAGGGAGGGTATAATACATGCATCATAGTTAGGTTCAAAGTGTGAAGTATAGTGAACCCAATCTGGTATGTAATTGGGTCCAACATTGCATGATTTAAGCACACTTGGCCTAACTGTGTATATACTACTATGTAATGTTCTGTATGTTGGTGGATGTATAGATCTGGGACCTGGAGAGTCTGGAGTGCACCCAGGTGCTGCAGTGCCACGGAGGTGGCAGCGTCTACTCCCTGGCTGTCACCGAAGAACACATCATCTGCGGCACTTACGAGAACAAGATATGTGTAAGGACACTGTGTAGGCTCCGTGTCCATGAACTGAAGTTTTGTGTCCAAATTGTGTTTTTAGTGCCAAGAGCACAGATCTTTTTCAACTGTCGCTCTCTCCTCTCCTCTACCTTTCTCCTCATTTTCTCTCCTTTTTGAACTGCCTCTGCCTCTCTCTTCCTTCTTGTTCTTCTTCTCTTCCTTCTTCCTCCCTCTCCCTCCCTCTTCCTCTCTCTCTGGTCAGGTGTGGGATGTAAAATCACTAAAGAACGTTGCAGATCTGACCGGCCATGTCGGAATAGTGTATGCCCTCCAAGTAATGGAGTCTCCTGGCTCAACTAGACTCTTTAGTGCTTGCTACGACAAGACGCTCCGGGTCAGTTGTATACCAATTCGCCTATTATACCCTGTCACATACAATTTACCGAGTTTAGTAGGTGTATATATTATGTATGCTGTATTCATCACTACTGAGCACTCAGCCCAGGTGGAAGGCAAGTATCTACATCAGCTTCTTAGGAAATACACCATCAAACGTGTTGGCACCATTCCCTATGATCCATGGCGGTATTCCAAAAATTCCACGTGATTCACATCAACCAGTTGAGCCCAAACACAGACGTATATAGAGGGCACTCATAATGATGGCCCACGGTCTATATATGACAGTTGTAGGCACAATGTTAGTGTAGCGTTGCTACTTTACCTCGACAATGGTCCAGGTACAGGACACCCTGTAGCTGGTGCAAGGCTCCCACTCACTCCTCAATACAACCACTGTATTCACCGTTGTGTGCCAGAGAGGAGTGTGTTTGTGAGCAGACTATATTTACCCTGACTGCTTCTGCCTTAGAGGAATTATTCCGGGCTAATGTCAGTAGTTTGGGTGTATGCACACGTGATATAAATATAGTGTGGCGCAGCCTTTTGAGTATCCAACAATTGGGACGACTATATACTAAATGGAAGGTTTGTTAGGTTGTAGCTGGAGAAGTAGCGGCTGTGTCACTTGATTGATGAGATACACATTAACAGGTGTGGTAACTTAGAGCCCCATTGATCGTACTTCAAACTCTGAGCTATGCATATAGCGATCTATGGTCAATACACCACAGCTGCTTGGTGGTATGTACAATCTTGCCAATTGAGGTGACCCTTTGTAGCGTTGGTAATTTCGTTCTTTCTTCGTTGGTCCCTGTGTGTAGGTTTGGAACATGCAGCACATGACGTGTGCCCAGACCCTGGTGAGACACGAGAGCAGCGTCACTTGTCTCGCCATCTCGAGAGGTCGTCTCTTCTCTGGCTCCGTCGACAGCTCCATCAAGGTACACGCCCATCTTTTTCACATTGTTCTCATCAACCGTCTTCGTTGAAATGATACCTTTTTTCTTCTCAGGTGTGGCAGTGACTTTTCACCACTTTTTTTCTCAATCTGGACTACATTCATAAGATGTCTGAATTATGTGTCACAGTTTTTATCTTCTTTTGATAGCCGCCGCATGAATTGGGAGATTAATTGCGCATGCGCAGCAACTGAGTATATAAAAGCGCGGTTGCTGAGGGCGCGTGTGCAGTTCATCAGGAGACAAAAGAAACTGCGAGCGAAAGGGAGAGACAACGGCCTAGCTATCTAAAGAGAGAGATGACATTCCCAAAGTGGAGGAGCTACAGTTACAAGCCCCTGGAGTCGTCGCGGCACAAACGGAGGAACACTATAGGCGGCGTCCGGCTCTCCAGCAGCAAGACTATCGATTCTGCCGCTGCCCTGTCACTCTCCGGGTCCCTGACTAGGTCCCGAGACGAAAAGACCACGCCGTCTTCACTCCCCCTGGTCGAGAACGGAACCAGCTACGCACCACCACCAGCCTCCTCCCCGACAACGACCGACGATACTTTCTCGCCGGAATTGTGCACCAGCGTCAGCCGTTACGAGGGACCTCACGAACAACTCGATACCAGCGTCTCCATAGCCCCTCACAGCAGCATCAGTGGAAGAGGAACCAGGACTAGAGCCAGGCGAAGTCTCTCCGTTCCAGGATGGACGAGCTCGCTATTCCGGACTAGACTGAGTCTCCGCAGAAGACCTAGCGGGAGCCGACAGCTCCGCGCCAGCCTCTCCCCGACCCCGGAGAGAGAAGAGCCACCCTCTCCTAACGCGGCCGCCTTGGACCCGGCAAAGGAAGTAGAAGGAGCAGAAGAAAGCGATTCCAGCCTGTCCGCTGTGCCCGAGACGACCGACGCGGAGCTAGAAGCGGTACTGCTGGACGCGTGGAGCTCCATACTGGCCGTGGGAGAAGTCCCCTACAGCGGGTTTCTACGACGAAAGCAGGCGTTGGAGTACAGTCGTAAGATGGCGGAGCTCCGCCAACAGTACCAGCTGAAACTGGCCGAGATCTGCCAGCGAGAGGCGACGTTTGCGCGGGAGTTTCTCTCCCACGACGAATCTACGCCGCTATTGCGAGCAGATGAGCTGACGGCTCCGCTGGAGCTCCAGAGAGCCATTAGAGACACACAGATCAGCGGGCGTTTTGACAAACTGAGACTCGAACTCAAGCGAGAGACTGCGGCGTCTGTCGTGTGTCTGCGAGCAAGGTACCCGTCACTTCAGGTCAGACTCAGAGAAGAAAGCAGGGAGAAGACGCGACGACCGAGATCTTGCCACTGGCCGGCCACCTCTCTCGTCTACTGTAACCCTCACAGCGATGCCGTGCAGCAGTCGGGAAGTATGGTGGGCATATACAATGGGTTCTACGCAACAGACAACTATAGCGATCACGAAAGCCTGTATCTGAGTGATTCAAAGACCGGAGAAGAGACCGATCACAGATATAACCTTTAGATCGCCCTGGAGAGGGAGGGCAGGGATAATAGGTTCATTTTTGTGAGCATTCCATGGATGCCAAGAAGCCATATTATTCATCACCAACAGCTGTATAATACACAGGTCCTTATGTCCATTGTTTTTCACCAATTCCAAACATCCACACCACTTATTTTCAAACACTCACGAAAAATCACACCAGCCCCACCCAAAGAAAACAACTTTTGCTGTGATTTTGATTATGTCTGCAGCAATATTGATCAGTTTTTCTCATCATTTACCGATGCAAAAGTCGCTAAACACAACGTCCAAAATATCCTCAACCCCAATTCTGCCAGTGATTCTGCCAATCTCTCTGATGGCTGTACGAAGCTCTTCCGCCGATTTGTCCAGCATCATTTCACCCCCACTCTCTATCCAACCTACACACACATGTAATTGAGGACATAAATTCCACATTGGACAGTGGTTGTATAGAGAGGCTGAATCATTGTCTTAGTTTACTGGAATTCCCCAAGGTTTGTGGCTTAATATACTGGCTAGTTTACTGAGTGGCTTAGTATACTGACTAGTTTACTGGGATTTACCAATGAAGTTGTGGAGTAGGAGGGCACACTGTGTGAGGTGTTGCCTGTGTCTGGCCTGAGTGATACTGGGATTCCCCGTCATAGGGTCCCCGCACCTGTAGAGATCATACGTTTCTTTCATCCTCTGCCCTCACTGAGAAAAGTTAGTCTAGCTAGTGACGACCAAGAGAGAGAGAGAGAGAGAGAGAGATTAGAGAGAGGGGGTCTGCACTGAAAAATCGCCGCTTTTGAAAAATTCGACTATGGCAGTTTGACCAGACTCTCTCTCCTACGTGCGTGAGGAGACTGCTCTCTCACAGTCTCTCCAGGTGACTGGTGAAGCTCTCCATGAACTGGTCCACACCGTCACCTGTCCTACAGGACACCCAACACAACTCCAGCCTCTTGTCCTGCCGGAAAAGTAAGGGTGTCAAGAACACAGGAGGCGTTCAAATCCACACTCTACAACAGCAAAAATGTCGCACTTTGACGCGCAGCTTAACACAAGGATAGGCGTCATAATTCTGCATTGCTCTTGTCGTGATGAAAGCTAGCAGAAAAACAAAACTTAAGAAAACTTTGTTGAGAGAAACACAAAATGTCTCGATGCATCTATTAGCATTGAATGCTCCTCCTTGACTCACTGCATAGTGACGTCCTCTATCTCTTGCTAACTGTATTGGATCATCTCCTCGCTCACTCACGGTTTCAGACGACAGCCTTCTCTCCAGCAGAGACCTCTGCTCTCCTCCCAGAAGGTCAGTCTTATTCAAGACCACCAGAGTACTCAGAGAGGGAAGGCTGGCCACAACTCTCTCCAGCCACTCACTGGTACCAACACCTTCACTAGTGGGCTCTGTAGAACTGCAGAGAGAATGAGAGAGAAAAGCTAAGCTTTTTAATGTGGAAAAGTGAAAAGTATATACAGATAAAGATAGTAGCGTTGAAAAAAGCATGGCTACCTACATGGTTAGATTCTGGACCAATCAGGATTATCTTACACGTCAGGAATAATCATATATGTGCCTGCATCTTCTAGGTTAGCCACCTGTGTGTAGTGTGCTTCACTTGAATTGCAGGCTAATTCTCCATATTCTGGGTTTGCTGGCCAAAATTCTCAGCATTTTTCTTTGGAAACACGACAGTACAGTACAGACTATATACCCTGGGTGATGGTCAGAGTAAGAGTGAAGCAGATGTCTGGCCAGCTGGGGCAGAGTGAAGGGAGGTGAAACATCCTCCTCCAGCAGCTCACCACCCACCACTGAAAGGTCTCCTACCAACACACACAGGTCAGCTGACTCCACTCTGGGATCAGTGAGAGATCAGGTCACAATCATTGAGATGCTTCTAAAAAGCCTTCTCATTTTACATCATTGGGAGAGGAAAAACGATGTGTGTGTGTGACTTTTTATCTTTATGGATCCAGTAGATCACATATATACAGTGCAAGCGCAGCTCTAGACTAAACTCAAATTTATACACATTGATAGTTGGACCAGGTGCACTCCAAATTGTAAAGACCCATGTGATACCAATGTAGTGGTACATGTAGTACTATATACCAGAGATGACAGAGAGTGTCTGGCAGCACACCTGTTGAGAGCTCTGCGGACTCCCTCCTGTTCCACGGGGTCGTAGGCCTGTCTCAGAGCCGGCGGTGTCACTAAGGACCACGGGGTAGCCGGCGATGTCGAGGGCTGACTCCACCACGTCCCGCGTCGTTCCGGCGTGAGGAGACACAATCGCAGCTGGCCTCTGACCTGAATTCAACACGCATTCTCTCTTAGTCCTGCTCCTAGGATACATGAACCACAGGGTGTAAGCCCAAGGCAAGTGCATGTAGCGTAAAGACTATCAAACGACACAACCACAGCTAGGATGAATCTGTGCATGAAATACGGTGGCTAGTGGCATGTCACGAATTGTCTTACGAAACCACCTAAATCTTGTCTGCACTAATCCCGTGGAATGACGAAATTGAGCCTAGGCCAAGACTGAAGCCTTTACCAGGTCGTGCATAATGTAACACATCTCAGCAATTAACAATAGATCTAGATTGATATGAAACCTACGCACAAGTCCACATGGCCAAATATTACGTAACATGATCTTTAGAAGGTTTGTTCATTGCGATGTACAATCTTACAGAGTTTGTTGAGAAGACTGCTCTTCCCTGCATTGGGTGCTCCGAGGATGGAGACGTGTACTCCACTACGCAGTCTCTCTCCCCTCCTCCCGTCGTTCAGGTGGGACCTCTATCTCCTCCAGTATCTCCCTCGCTCCACTCTTCACTGGGACACAAATAGTTACATAATATGAACCACACTGAGCTAAAATTTCATTTTTTGGGACTGTTTTTTTTTGTGTATCGGCGGTTTTTTGAGGTTTCACGGAAACCAGTTACACAACTAAGGATTTCAGTTATCCTGATTTAAGCATAATTATGGATGAAAAACCAAAATATTTTCCTTGAAATTTACCTTCATCCATGACGGTATCTTCGATATTCTCATCTTCTCCAAAGTCTATCACTGCCTCCACGTGAGCCACCACCTGTACAAATATATACACTCTTAAGTGAGAATCCTTTCTCTCTTTTTCACTACTGCAGCAAAAATCAGGCGATTTTGAATTTTAAAATTTGGCGGTAATCAGTATTAGGCTATTGTGTAAAACAGCTAAAAAAGTTATTGGAAGATGCCAGATATGTTGTAGCTACAACCCAAACCTTC
The DNA here is from genome assembly GCA_030341885.1 of Geodia barretti. Lineage (NCBI taxonomy): Eukaryota > Metazoa > Porifera > Demospongiae > Tetractinellida > Geodiidae > Geodia > Geodia barretti. The sequence goes on along the minus strand of CASHTH010000757.1, from coordinate 35,030 downwards.
TTGAGCTGCTGGGTCCAGTTAGAATAGAGCGTCCCCAGGTCTCCCTACGTACATAGGACAAATACGTCACATGACAGTCATGTGACCAGGTGGTGGTGAACTCCGACCTCCATCTGTCGGACGGCCTGTTTTCTCTGAGCCTCGGTCTCGGCGTGAATCAAATCAGCCAAACCTTCCACTTCCGTCAGCTCCAGCTTCCCGTTGAAGAACGCTCTGAAATTATTGAGAGAAGTTTTAACTTTGCATTTCAGAGAGACCAAAGGCCCCCTGCATGTTCCAAATATTGCATATCACCACCAAATCGCACTGTTTGGCAATATAGAGGCGATAAGTAAAGGAAACCTAAGTGAATGATTGAAGCACGAATGAGGATAAGTTGTTTGTTGAGAAGTTGAGTTGAATATGTTGCACGTTTTTGTCGACCTCTTGGTGAAGTCTCCAGCCTGTGCGTGAGAGCAGTTTGGTTGTCTCCCGAGAGCTGTCAGCAGTGCCAGCACCACAGACGGTCCTCCATGGACGTGGAACTCTGCACAGTCTTCACCAGTAAAGCTGTGGGGAGCTGACACAAACTCTCTCTCTCTTTTCCTCCTCATTCTCCTTCTCTCTTTCTGTCCCTCCCTCCCTCCCTCCCTACCTGGGAACCAGAGTACTAGTGAGTGGTCGATGGTATCCCCAGTCACCGGGTCAGAGAGCTTCCTCAGAACTGCCTTCCTGGGCTGAGGTAGCTCTCGTCTCCCTGTCAACCTCAGCACACACTGTAATAGGAGAGAGTCTCCATACATTACCCTCACCGAATGGCAAAAGTATTGGTTTAACACCTCTCTAGATTGGGGTCCTGTGGTCCTTATTACTGCAACTCCTGTAGAGAGGGGAAGTAGCTGTGTAGCACTGCATGCTACTACTCTTTGCTGCTGCATGCTCTACTCCTGTAGAGAGGTAGCTATAATGTCTGTATTAAGTAAGTAGCATTGCATGCTACTACATTTGTGTGCTTTTCTTTCTGCCTCTCGCGTGCTGCTGCGGCGTTTTAAAATGGGTAAGAGTGTAGGCGAGGCTCACCACATTTTCCGTGGCCAGAAGAGAGGGCGAAGACTGTGTCAGATGCACCGAACAGGGAACAGGCTCTGGAGAGGACGAGGAAGTTATTTGTCAAACTGTTTCGATCAGAGCTGCGCAGACGGTGGATCGGCCGGCTGTATCGGCAAGTGGAGAGAGAACTGAAGTGGCGTCTGATCTGTAGAGAGTGCTGCCTGAATCTGTGTCTCGGGAGACCGAGCCTGCAGAATCGATTCATCCTTGCCTTTACTACTACACGTGGGCACGCTGAAGGGGTTAAATGTGGTATTGGGGGCGGGGCTGGTCTGCCGTTTGCAAAGGAGAATGTCTTCGGTGCGTTTTGCTATTCGTAGTTTTAGGGCCTATGAGTACACTAGTCTCTCCTGTCTAGCCGGAACTCACATCTGATCCGTGTCTGGACGAGAAGGAGACAGCCTGGCCGGTCCTCCACTCTCTCCCGTCCCTCCAACTGACGCTGCAGTCCGTTCTCCGTGACTCCACCATCCCCCAGTTAGCTCACACAGAACACCTGGTATCAGTGGAACTGTGATTAGTATAAACATTTTTGTTTTGTAGCACACCGCCTCTCATTGAATTTCCATTGAAAACCGAGGTAGAAACTCCGGAAACAACGCTGCAGCAACCACTCAGGTTTTGTGTGTTTCAGCTTACAATCTGTATAACTATAGCTAGCATGTTGCTCAGGTCTGGGCTGCCCAGAGCAAGGTTGGAGAGTCAACAGCTATCTCGGAAGATATCGCAGCTACGATCAACCGTGGATATCTACCAGAAAAGACTCCTTCACCTGCAAGAGGGGAGCAGAGCCTTATTTGGTGAAATCAGGTAAAACACTTTGAAAGATGAAAGATTGGGACAAGATAGTGGGATGTGCAATTTTTGAGCAAGATGGGAGGAAAACACGAAGGCAAAATATGAATTTTTTATACTTAGGGGACACAGGGTATGCCTTATGGTTGATACATCAAGCCAACATGCCTTTCAAGAGAGAAAGGACGAAGGAAGTGAATGTGAGGAAGATGACAGTAAAGACAAAGAAGAGAAAGAGGGAGAGCAAAGGTCGATATTTGCAGAGTGCAAACGCAGCCTCACGCAGCTATTTGAGGAGCAACTGTCACGGAAAAACAAAGTCTATATTCTAGAGACTGCTGACATCCCACCCACTCCCCTGAACTTCAGGAAGAACAAACAGAGGTTTGCCTACTATAAAAACCCCTCCCAATCCGGAAACCAATGAGACAGAAACGTGTCTTTGTTGTGCTCATTTTTTTGCATGCAAGAACTGTTCTTCTTGGGGGAAGAAAAGTTACCCATAATAGTGAGGTGTCCTTGGAGAGAAGGGTTTCTAAGCTCTTCATGAAGGAATATTGTGTGTGTGTGTAGGAGTAAGATGGTGGCTGGTCAGTGGGTTGAGGGTCTGAAAGGCAGTGGTGTCTGCAGTCTTCTGAGTGGGTTGAAGAGAGCACTGGCACTAACTGACATTGACACTCTACTCATAGTTCTCGGGAGCAAGTAAGCTAGCACACATACAATATTCACACACACAAGAGTTAATGTATTATGTTGTCAGGCCTCAGGAAGAGAAACACACTTTGGTGGAGTTTCTGAGAGGCAGGAGCTCTCGAATTCACGTCCACTGGGTTGCTCACCTCTGTGATAGCAGGACTAGAGTAAGTAATACATGACCCTCTCTCTGCATAGTTCCCTTTCTTTCTCCACGTGAAAGCTTGAGCTGTGTTTTGGCCTACATGCAAGGAGGCAAGCTCATTCAGATTTCACACTCTCTCAACCAACAGGAGATGCTGTCAGAGCTGGCGTCTGAGATGGGGGCACATTACCACAGCTATTCCCAGAGCAGAGGCAGCGACCACTACTCTGTGGAGGACACTGAGATTGATACAGTCGGAGCTGAGTTGAGCCAGTAAGAAGCTAATAGCCAGAATCCAGTTCAGTTGGATAGTGGCATTGTTTCCAGGGCAGAGGAGACAATATCTGAACTGGACCTGCTCCAGTCAGGGAACATTTCAGACAAAGTCCTTCACATTCTTATACAGGTGTACATGTATAACAGGGTGCACAGTCTATGGTTTATTCCATGATCTCTCACACAGCTAAATATAGCATGTTGCAAGTTTGAAGATGAGAGTCCTCTTTGCTCAACTGAAGACAACCCTCTACCAGTAACCAGCAGAGAGTGGCTGGAAAAACAATCTCTGGAAGGTATACCTACTCCCCATTAGATCTAACTTGACTATTATCATAACTGTACAGCTTCTGGGCTCAATATCTATCATGTGTTAGCTCCAAACGCCTACCGACAAGTGAAGACCGCTGTGACCCATTCTCCAGACAATCTCTCCATAGTTTCCTCAGTTGTCTACGATGTGAGATAATATACAGTAATACTAGCTCAATGAGAGAGGTTCTGTACCATGGCTTGTGTGGTTCCATAGGAGATGATGCCACAGTTCACATGGCACGATGGGACTCTGAAATATCTCCACGTCGATGTTCACTTACTGGAGAACTACCAGGTAGCTATAGTATAGATGTTTAGCTATCTCTCGTTCATATATATACCCGTGAACTGTGTTTGAATAAGGTTCAAGTTGAGGCACACATATCTCAGCTAAGACAGAGGCTAAACTGGCTAACCAGTGGCAGCAGAGTACCGTTTGGAGTCATAGCAGAGAAAAGGTAAGTACATCTTTCTAATGGTCCATAGCTACCTAGAGCACCATTATACTCCTAACAGTGTTCTGGTTGTGGTAGAGCTGTCAGCAGCAACTCTGCCATTTGCCAGTCATCTCCAGAACTGCCTCTGTCTACTGCTTCTGGAACAAGTTGCTCGCACAGAGGAGTTCAACATCATGAGGTCAGGAGGCATGACTCACTGCTACCCTATAGCTAACACACTGTTGCTGAACCTGCAGAATTGGAGACGAGAGCTGTTCTTGGAGACCCAGTCTCACTCAAAAGTCACCTCAGTCTCTCAGTGATGCATGGGTGTAAGTTATTGACCATAGATTCCACAGGGATGGTGGTATAAGGAAATTTCGGAGCAAATCTAAGTGTGGTGTATCGCAGGTGGCTGTTGAGTCAGTCTCCATCAGGTTCTGCTGCTAGTCTAGTACCAGCTCTGGAGACGGCTCTCAACCATGGCAGAGGTGGGATAGAATGATCCTGTTGTATAGATTCAATATGATTGCTCTCTTTTGCAGAGATTGGAGTGTACCTGATTCTCAGTTCTCTGCCTAGAGAAAAGACTGTCAGTCATTTTGTTACTAAACCATGCAGTGTATTTAGCTCTACCACAGGAGACTATATGCAGCTTTCTCCAAGAGAAGACTTCAACCCAGCAAAGAGTGAATGTGGTGTTCTACAGACACCGTCCACGCACAGAGAACCATGCAGTGGCAGGGATGAGTTTTGAGGAAGGCTACTATGCTAATGAGCAGGAGCTTACCCATCGTCTGCAGAAAATTGCCACAGCTGGGCACGGAAGATTCCATAGCTTCAAGGGACCAGGCAAGATTATGATTTCTCCCTCGGGAGTCAAATCCCTTGCATTTTCACAGATATTGTTAGCAGTGATGATATAGAGGCACTAGTCAAGGAACTACAGAAGGCACAGGACCACTTGAGAATGGCAGAGAATATACTCAGCGACTATCGTTCCTTCTGCAAAAGAGTAAATACACCACTTTAAAATATTCAAGTTCATTCATTTTATCCTGCTGACTTTTTTCTGTGTTGCAGTTCGTCCCGCCTCCAATCTCTCCCTCCCCAACTCTCCCTCCCTCTGACCCTCCACCTCTCTACCCCAGACCTACCACTGCCTTCCTCTGCAGACTGGTCAGCACACCTCTTGTCACTGAATCCCATTCCCCTCCCTCCCTCCCTCCTCCCTCTATCATCTCTGTCTCTCTGTCTCTATGTGACTTGTAGAATGCAGCATCGAGGATGATCCGTAGGAGTGCCTCAGATAGCCATCTCTCTCGCAGACAGCACAGGCAGAGACAGAACAACAGGCGTACCAAAACATGTGGCTTTTACCTGGACAAGAACCTCGAGAAAGGTGGGAGCAAACACGACCTCGGTTGTCTCTGGATAACACTCATTCTCTTCTATCTTCTCTTGTTGAGGTTTTTCTCCTGAGAGATGGGCACCATTTGGAGCTCCAGTCCGCAAGAAACCACAAAAGGCAGAGTCAGAATCGACACCAGAGGTATAGACTTTCTAGCCACTGCAACAATTGACTCAAATTTTTAACCATAGTGGCTAATGAAGTATGGTTTGGAGAGTTTGGGCTTGAAATTCAGCAAGTTTGAAGTTAGCAAGAGCCATGCACTAAGTCATAGAAAGACTCACCGGCACATCAACAAGAACGTCAGTGGGGAGCATGAGATGTATTAACCTGTGGATACTGACTGGATATTATAGGGAGAGATAGTGGAGTTGTATGCCGATCATCAAGCTCTGAAGAAATTCACACAGAGACTGATGCAGGCCAGGGAAAGCTACTCTCAGAAGCTACGTGAAATTGGAAAAGGTTTGCCTCAGCTTTTATCCAGTGGCATACTATATATTATTTTTCAGGCTGGAGAAACGCTCTTGGTTGTGTTTCCGAATCAAAAGTAAGCACACAAGTTTGGTCACTAAGTCATTATTTTTTGTCACACACACACACAGGTGCTCTTTCTGGTAGACATTTCCAGTTCAATGGCTATTGGCTTCAAAGACCTACAGGCAGCTCTAGCGGACTTTCTGCAGAATAAACCACATTCCCTCAAATTGTAAGATCTTGCAATATATCCCTCCATTCATTGCTGTTGAGTTGTCTTTTAGTTTCAACCTGGTGGCCTATAGTAGCTGTGTGAAACAGTGGCAGGAGACCTTGGCTCCTGTCCATGATGAAACTATGACTTCGGCAGCTGAGTGGTTGTCTCAGCTTAGGCCCGAGGGCTCTAGCTGTCTCCTACATGCACTCAAGGTCTGCTCAACTTTAGGACTCTTTGAAAATAACTTTTTGTGTTGTTAGCTGTCCCTGGAATCAGGAGTAAAGAATATCTATCTCATTACTGATGGAACAGCAGTAAGTTGTTACACCTGAGGTTTAATCCGCGAGAAAGTGATCCAACTCTGTCACAGGACCACACTCACAACTTTCTCCTCAGTCAAGTGCCTCAGTTGAGGACTTGGTACGGAGACCATTGGAAGATCCACACTGTTGCCTTCCACTGCTCACTTGAGTGAGTATAATACCTTACCCCATCTTACTTGTGCATACAATTCCCACACTACCAGGTCTTCATTCAGTTTCCTGAGAGATTTAGCACATGGAACTGGAGGAAGGTATATAGGAAATTTGGACCTATATTATGGACCCCGACATTGCTGGTTGGGTGATGTGTGTAATATAGGTACCATAGCTATCCGTGGGGTGATCCTGATGACCCATCCACCAAACTACTTCAAAACAGATATCTGGTACGAAACTGAACAAACAAGCCTCTTTTATCTCTGCATGTGTGTGAACATGCTATATACTGCACTTGGCTCCCTCCCAACACAGGGTGACGATGTTTTGAAACTCGTGCAAGAGACTTCGTCTGCTGAAGACCAGCTGTACAAAGCCTCACAATACTTGTAGACGGTTTCAGTTTATGGAGCCATGAAAATTGTACAGGGCTGCACGGTAAAAGTTTGCATAGCCGTGAAAAATTTGATAGAGCATGATTAGGTCACAACTGAGCTAAGGGTGATAGATTGAAAAGCTGTTTCAGTTGCTGCTCTCTATCGTTATAGCAACCTAGGAAGCTGTTGGTGGTGTACATGAGAGGCTGGCCACAGTTTAGTGCTAGCTCATCAGAGGCAACTGGTCCATCACACCACATCAAGTCAAATCCACCGACTCTCTTAACGTTTTCCCTCCCGATCAGTCTCCCCTCCATGTCCAGTACGTGGAGCATGTCTTCTAGGAGGCCAAACTTGAGCTCGTAATCAGAGGGGCTACTCGCCGTTAGGCTGGGGGAGGCGTTCACTTCGATGAGCCACGGTTTGAGGTTCTCGTCAAAGAGAATATCGAAACCGTACAGTTCGAAGCAGTGTTTGTCATTTATCATGACTTTCTGGACGCTCTGGAGGCTCTTGATGTAGATTTGGTCCATTTGCTGCCTCGCCTGTCGGACTACCTGGTGGCTGTGTCGTGCAGCCAGGAACGTCATGAGCTCCTGCAGAGACCACTTGCAGCCTTTCTCAGGGTCGTAATCAGGTGCTGTCTTCTGGATAGCTACATTGGTGAGGTGTACGTACTGGTCGCTGATGGAGCTAAGGGAGTAGTGGGTGTTTGAGAATCGAGCAAATCCGCTGCGATACAGCCAGGCTTTCAGTGGAGAGTAGGAAGTCACCAAGACATACACTCGAATGTCAAACTTTTTGCCACTGATGAGGTAAGGGTTGTCAATATATCTGGGGAGGGGGAGGGGAGATAGATGCTGCTCAACTAGATCAGCAAAAACCCTAACCTCTGTACCACGTAGGTTTCCGGAGGCTCTTTATCACTCTTCTCCTCATCTCGACGAAAGTAGTCTTCTTTTTTCCAGTCCGTGATGTCCTTCAGCTTACGAAAGAGGAATATTCCTACAAAACAATAAATGGGAGCAGATGCTTGTATAGTAGGTAATCTTTAGCAGGTGTGGTTCATCTTGGGAACCAGAATAAATATTCTTTCATGCCACGCGTATAGCGGCTGGTTCACGAAACCAAGGTGTGGTTTTGTTCACCTTTCCCCTGTGCTTTCCCGGCAGGTTTCATGATCCAGATGGTGCCGGGGTGTTTCTTGAACTCCTCGACAAAGATGTGGTACTCGGACGGGAGCTCGAAAGTGGCGGGAAAAAACTCGCATTTGGCCGCCTCAACTGTTGACTCCTTCTCCAGCACCTTCCGCAATCGTTTCAAATTCTTTGCCATCAAATTTTTCCTGCAGCCAGGGCCAATTGACTCTGGCAGTATTATTTTTATCAAGCAGAATGTAGTAGCTAACTACGTATCCAAGAAAAACGATTGGCTCTTGCTACAGACCTGGTAAGCTCGTAGTGGTTTCTGAAGTGGCAGATCCTCTGGTGCTCCTCCAGATACGTCCCGTCGAAATGCTCCCTCATCCACGCAACGTCGCACCAGTAGAAATCCCAGTCTCCCTCCCCCTCCTTCGCCTCCTGCCAACCACGCGCCCGCAGCACGTCTCCGATGGTGTTCCGCAGACACGTCTTGTAGCGAATGACCCGCCCTCCGCCGGCGTTAGCTCTTCCTCCTCCTCCAGCGCCTGCGGGGAGCCCTCGAGCACCACTCCCGGCTGCCACAGCGTCTCGTGGTCTCCCGTCCCCCCGTCCTCCCACCTCACTTCTCGGAGCTAGCTTGCTGCTGACAGCGGCCGCTCCGCCCGGGGCATCCTTCGCTTCCTTTCTACTCATGCTTTAGACCGAGAAACCGGGGACACCCACAAGCGCAGGAGAAAGACTGTTTATAGGTTACTATAGCAACAAAGGTGACCACGCCCCAATTAATCTCATTACTGCAACTAGAATGATAAAACATACAGGTGTATGAAACATAAAAGATTTTTAATCATCAATAATTACTATAATATGCATCTGGACAGGTGTGTACAAACAACAGCTGTGGTAGAATACACAATATTGGAAGGAGTCGGTATTTTACATTCTTTTATAATAAGGCGGTGCTCATAAAATGGTGCAGGTCGATTTCTTAATGAAGGGGTTGTCTTGTTTGCGAATCCCTTCTATGAGTGGGTCCGGTTGGTTGGTGTACTGCACTAATCTGGAGGGGCAGAAAAGAAGGGGTTCTCAAAGATGAAAGATGTGTTGGAAATGGTGCTGGTTCGCTTTAGGGGGGGATATGTATAAGAGGGTGTGTGACCCACCCATATGACCAAAGGGGTGACAAAGGCCGTAGTCAACACACAGGTCAGACAGACAGCTGAATGCTGTCCCTTTTAGAGTGGCTTTCTCTCAATGACACCACTTAGTGGTCAATGGCTGCACTTGTCTGGGTGCAGTGAAAGGGGCCCCAATTATAAGGAAAGATGCCACGAAAGCATGTAAACAACAACAATGAAGTCGCAAGGCAAATGCCACACCACACCACTACGCCAAGGACAACTACAAAAGAGCTATATACCCTGATTCAAACACACATGTAGAGGTTCTAGGAAAAGGCTGGATGGAGACACAAGTATTATAAACATACGTACAACCGTTTCCTGTGATCTTCCCAACGGTCCAAAGAAGGGGCAGAATAAAATCCCTCGTGCAATAGAGGATGTGATGTTTTACATAAGTGGCATGCATGAGTGACTATGTAATGAATGTGTCATTGGGTGATTGAGGTTGTCACATTCAGAGGAGTTAACTCACTGTGAACCAAAGGGCATAGTATTAATAATCCCAATGGTACGATTTGGGGACCAACATGAAGCGTATACCCAGATAACGGTCTTTTGATGTGCATACACCGCACTTGTGTTGTCCGGTATAATAAACTGCGGACTCTGAGGTAGAGTTTTGATATCGCCACTGGATACACAAACACAAACAAAAAACAAACTCTCCCACCGTTGAATTGCTCAGGCTTTTACGCTCAAGGGTGCATCAAGTGTGTTTAGATAACATAATAATTATGCATTCTGCGTGTGGGGGAGCTCAGGGCTGATTTCCCAAGGCTGATACTGTTCTGTAAACGCTAGCTGAGAATGCCACAGAAGTATGGCAGTAAAAGTCGTTGCGGTGAGGTCCTGGCAACCATCAGCCGTGGAAGTTATGAAACGCCATAGCAATGAGCTCTGCCCGGGGAAAAATTAGGGCGGGAGGGTGCTGGGGGCTACTCACTGTGTCGATGAGGCTGAGACCGGCGCTCTCTCGATGTTGGCCTCCCTACGGAGCTGGTCGTTGAGGTTCTGCGCCCGCTCCGCTTCTGACATTGTATCTCCACCTGCGTGTGTGGGCGCGAGCAAGAATAGGTAACACGGCCCCGACAGCCGCGGGCATATGCACGTGCAGTTGCTTGAGGTACAGGTCGCCCACACCGAGGCAGGGGCAAAGCCATGTGCAAAAACTCATCACAGAATGGGCGGCGGATATTAGCGTACTCTCACACACACACGCGGAGCGGACACGTCACGGAAACTATCTTCCCTACGTAGTGAGTCAACTCACTTTCAAAGTTTGTTTGTCGACGTGACGGTATTCAGCCCTTTCCAGTTGTGTTTTTCCTGCTGCAGCCTTGTCTCTTCCTCTGCGCTGCTGCGATCGCTAGATATCTAGCTAGATACACACCCAGTGCACGTGACCCCGCGTGATCAGCCAATTACGCGCCCCGGCGACGTTTTCTCTGGAGCGTTTTGCCGACGTTTGCTGGCTATGGATCCAACGCAGGTTGTCCTCAGTTACACGGGTCAAGGCCCCTACGCCGGTGGTGAGCAAGTGGAAGTCAAACAAGAAGAGAACGGGGGCGCCGAACAGCAGGGCCGTGAAGGTTAGCTATTCCAATTGGAGCGCACCACAGTTTTACGGTCCCTATCCTGCTGTCTTCTTTTCTCGGTATACAGAATACCAGAAGTCCCGGGACAGGGGAGAGCGGAGCCACAGGGAGCATTCCCCAGACAGAAAGAGAAAGAGGTAGTAAACACAGATTCCTGTGCGTGCAGAGTTCAAAGAACTTGTTGGTCTCCAGGTCTCGCAGTCGAGACAGAGGTCGCGATCGGAGGAGACGCTCCCGTTCCAAGGACAGAGAGCCACGGGGCAGTCGTGATAGAGACCGCGACCGCGATAGAGCTCGCAACAAGGACAGAGATAGAGGCAGGGGGAGGGAGAGAGATAGGGGAGCCCGAAGACGGAGGTCAGAACTAGTGACCATTATCCCTACTTCGGGTGTGAAAATTTCTCTCTCACCCTCTTCAGCCACCGTTCTCGGTCATATGACAAGGAGAAGGGCAAAACCCAAGAACGCCCCAACTCGATCCCGAGAAGATGGTGAGCCAAAAACTCTCGTTCTGCCACGTGTCCATTCCAACAGTGTGACCACTCTCTTCTTCGCAGGCCGTCGCAGTGCTGGGACGTGGCTCCACGAGGATTTGAACACATCTCCCCTCTCCAGTACAAAGCCATGCAAGGTCCGGGACAGATGGGGCTGGGGCACATTACTTAGCTTCCTAGATTTGGGGGTTTCTAGATATTTGGGGAGGAATGTAACCGAGTCTTAGAAAACCAAAAACAGTTCCGACATTTAATCAACAATTGACAGGGGGACAACACCATTTTCCGAATCCCTGCCCCCTCATAAAGGATGTAATGGTGGTAGTGTTTTGCATCTACCATATCCCCACTCACTATTTGCCCCTATCTTGCTCTCCTGCAGCTGCCGGTCAGGTGCCAACAGTCGGAGCCCCTCCGCCTGCTCTGGGAGAAGCCACGCAGGCTCTCCCTGTACCCCCTCCTCCCCAACCTGCCGCCAGTCAGATGACCAGACAGGCCAGGAGGTCACTTCTCACTACTTCCATCTCGTTTAGTTCCCTTCTTATCCACACCATCTCTCTCTCTCGTCCATTTCTGCTGTCCTCACAAATACACTCCTCCTTAGGCCCATGATGAATTCTCACAGGCAACAAGTGTCTATCATGTACACAACTTATACACCCATAAAATTACAGTTGCGTCAAGACTTGGTTGCACAGCAAAGTTGTAGTCATGTATGTATCTATGCACTGCTGTTATATTTGCACACAGATTGTACATTGGCAATATTCCGTTTGGAATCACTGAGGACCTGATGATCAATTTCTTCAACGACAAGATGCAGGAGTCCAGACTATGCTCAGCTCCGGGTTACCCTGTTCTCGCCGTGCAGATCAACATGGACAAGAACTTTGCCTTCGTCGAGGTAATAATGTCAGATGCCACTGTCGTTTTTACCCAACCAACGATGCCTCATTTTAAAAATCTTCTTTTGGAGTTAAGTAAATTCTGAGCGTCAGATGATTGGTTATTTCAGTATTGTCTCCCGTCCCTTCAATAACTACACTGCTGGCCCAACCATGTGTGTGTGTGTGTCTGACATTGCATTCTTGCAGCTATACAGTCACATCTCTCTCTCTCTCTCTCTCTCTCCTCTCTCTTAGTTTCGTTCAGTCGAGGAAACCACTAATGCCATGGCATTTGACGGGATCATGCTCCAGGTACATCTACATGTCTGCAGCTCTGCACGGAATCAGAATCTCTCTCTTCTCTCTTTCACCTCCGCCCCTCTTTTCCTCTTATCTCAGGGCCAAGCTCTGAAAATTCGTCGTCCAAAAGACTACGCTCCAATCCCCGGCCTCACTGGCAAGTTTTTAGCCTATTTCTGTTTGTAGACCTAAACACACACACACACGCACACACGCGCACACACACACACAGATTCAGGAGTCAAGCACATCCCAGGGGTGGTGTCCACGGTAGTTCCCGATGGTCCTCACAAGGTGTTCTGTGGAGGCCTCCCTACTTACCTCTCTGATGACCAGGTGAGAGAAAGAGGGAGAGAGAAGTTAACTGAAGGGGTGGTCCTAGCATATTGCAACTTTATTGTAGAGGGCAGGGCAAGTGGGTCTTCTGAAATACCTCATGGATTGGGGGTCAGATTAGAGGGAACGTTGGTAATTAGTTGCAAGCTGCCCCACGTGTGTAGTGGCCCCTTTGAGATCAAAGGTAATTTCAACACTCATGGAAATTCTCAGCGGTCATTATTGAGCAGAGGATGGTTTTTGATTGGAGATCAAAGTACTATTATAGGCCACAGCCAGCTCTATTAGTAGAACCATTGATGTACTGCAGTAGGTTGGACAGTTGGGTAAGTATGCAAACATCTGAACAGCCACCCAGGGGAATTGTGTGTATTACCTGCCAGTGAAGCTGGTTTCATCTCTGCTTTGATCGTCCCTCTGTGCTGGCAATCCTCTCACTAATACAACCTAGCACATCTCTACAGAACGTAGTGTATTATATACTTACGCAATGAAAGTAAAGATGCAGCTTGTTTGCTACTATAAAAGTTTTACTATAATGCGGAGTTATAGTGAAAATCAAAGTGGCCCTTCATGCTAGTTGTATATACAGTATGTGTAGTGTGTGTGTATATAATTATTGTGTGTGAGTTGAAGTGGAGATGCTGTAATGATGTTTTCTTTCTCCATCTCTCCCTGCTCTCTCCCGGCAGTTGCAAACTTACCCAGCATGTCAAGAGGAGACAGATACCTCTCTCCCTCCCTCCCTCCCTCCTCGCCCAATGGCCCCTCCTCCCAGGCTCTCTCTCCTTTAGCACACTGCTTCATACAGAATCGGTTCCCCCAGTTTTCTCCCCCCAGGCTCTCTCTCCTTTAGCACACTGCTTCATACAGAATCGGTTCCCCCAGTTTTCTCCCCCCACAGCAAATTCTCTCCCCCCAGGCTCTCTCTCCTTTAGCACACTGCTTCATACAGAATCGGTTCCCCCAGTTTTCCCCCCCACAGCAAATTTTCTCCCCCCAGGCTCTCTCTCCTTTAGCGCACTGCATACAGAATCGGTTCCCCCAGTTTTCTCCCCCCACAGCAAATTTTCTCCCCCCAGGCTCTCTCTCCTTTAGCACACTGCGTTGCTCAGGAAATGCTGCTGTTTTCTTCTCTCGTTTTTTCACAGCAATGATTGTTATAGGGTTTTTAGCCACTATTTTCAGGGACTGGCGTACTTAGTTTAGAGAAATTTGCAAGGAGTTGCTGTTTATATGAAGTGTATATGTGTGTATGCCTTCTCCCCTCTCTCCCCCTCCTCCTGCCTTATTGGCCAGTGGTGTCTGGTGATTTCCAGAGGGTGTATGTAAGTGCATGCTATAATATGTAGCTACTATATTTATCTACTGCACAGTACAGAATCACTATAGCCGTGCTAGCACAAGTGACGTTTTGAGGTTTGCTTACGTTGAAATTGTGTTCACATTTTAAGGTATCGATTTCCAATGTGTGAGTATGAGGTTAAAACAATGATCTTTGTGAGCCAGTCATAATGAAATTCTGCAAATCAAAGCAGTGTGTGAGGCTTAAAATCATTTGCCCCCTTCTGTGACACGTTTACTTTTAGTTGAGAAGTTGCTGAGCTAAACTAACTCTTCTGTTAATGTGTGCTCCTCCCTCAGGTCAAAGAGTTGCTGTGCTCCTTTGGAGACCTCAAGTCGTTCAATCTGGTCAAGGACAGCGGCACCACCTTCTCGAAGGGTTACTGCTTCTTTGAGTACGTCATTGAGGGAATTACTGACGCGGTGAGTTGACTGGGAGGGAGAGAACTGTGGGCCACAGACTGCCTGTGTGTGTATATACACTCTTCTAAGGAATCCTGAAATGAGGACACCTCTCTAAGGGCACCCTTGAAATGAGGACACCTCTCTAAGGGCACCCTTGAAATGAGGACACCTCTCTAAGGGCACCCTTGAAATGAGGACACCTCTCTAAGGGCACCCTTGAAATGAGGACACCTCTCTAAGGGCACCCTTGAAATGAGGACACCTCTCTAAGGCACCCCTGAAATGAGGACACCTCTCTAAGGGCACCCTTGAAATGAGGACACCTAGGACACCTCTCTGAAATGAGGACACCTCTCTAAGGCACCCCTGAAATGATGGACACCTCTCTAAGGAATCCTGAAATGAGGACACCTCTAAGGAATCCTGAAATGAGGACACCTTTCTAAGGCAATGAGGACACCTCTCTAGTAGGCACACCTGTTTATTTTCCCAAAAGCATTTTTAGAAATACGGTAATATGGACACTTTCTTCGGCTCATTGGTGTCCGAATTGGAAGTTTCACGAGTTTGCTGGGATGGACTTGTGGCACGTGTATATCTCGCAGCTGCTAGGCAGTAGGAATGATCCCTAATCAGCTCATTCCGCCACCGGCCAACTCATATGGGAACAGTTCCAGTCGCTAAATAGCCTCCCAAGCTCATAATTCAAACTGAAACATTGCCTAAAACTGAGGTTTTTACTTTGTTTTTGGTCTCAAAAATCTCTATGCTAAATTGAGAGGCAGGTTGTTAGGGCTACAAGTGCAAATGGTTTGATTGACACACAACTAACCCCTCCCCTCTTCCCTTCTCTCCTTATTCTTCTCTCCCCCTCCCTCCCTCCCTCTCTCCCCCTTCTTCTCTCTCTCCCCCTCCCTCTTGTCCCTCTCCACTCAGGCAATCCAGGGTCTGAACGGAATGCAGCTGGGAGACAAGAAGCTGATAGTCCAGAGGGCCAGCGTGGGTGCATCGAAAGTCATCACGGGAGAAGGAGCTGACATGTCTATGTTCATGCCGTCCATCCCCAATGTCCCCTTGCCTATCAACATCCCTGGATTACAGGTCAGTGACAAAACTCTCTCTCTCGCAAAACTGCAAATGTTTTTATTAAAGTGTCCTTTATACAACTTTAAAGCAGTGTCTTTTTCTCTCATTAAGTTTCCCTCTCATGTTCCTTTATAAAACTGCAAAATTTTAGAGAGGTATCCTATATTTCTCTCTCTCCCTCTCCCTGATGTACAGGTGGCAGGTACGGCGCAGGAAGCCACAGAGGTCCTCTGTCTCATGAACATGGTCTCCAAGGAGGAGCTGGAGGATGATGAAGAATACGAAGGTTAGAGATATAGTGTGCCACGTACTGCTACTGGGTTTTCTAGTGGATCAGATGTGTGGCTGTGTCTAGCTTTGCCTCGTGTGCCCAGCGTGCCTTGTGTAATGGTGCTTGGTGTGCGATGTTGTGCTTAGCGTGCCTTGTGTAATGTTATGCTGAAGTGCATTCTCACTGTGCCTGCATTTGACAGGTATCATGGAGGACGTGAGGGAAGAATGCAGTCGCTATGGTGAAGTCGTTTCCGTGGAGATACCCCGCCCAGTCGGAGGTGTCGATATACCTGGAGTTGGGAAGGTGGGCTCCAATTAAAAAACCAGCACACCTTTATGCTGCATGTTATTACAATGCACAGATATTTGTTGAGTTTGGCTCAGCAGACCAGTGCAGCAAGGCCCACTCTGCCCTCGCTGGACGGAAGTTTGCAAATCGCGTGGTGGTCACTTGGTGTGCGATGTTGTGCTTAGCGTGCCTTGTGTAATGTTATGCTGAAGTGCATTCTCACTGTGCCTGCATTTGACAGGTATCATGGAGGACGTGAGGGAAGAATGCAGTCGCTATGGTGAAGTCGTTTCCGTGGAGATACCCCGCCCAGTCGGAGGTGTCGATATACCTGGAGTTGGGAAGGTGGGCTCCAATTAAAAAACCAGCACACCTTTATGCTGCATGTTATCAATGCACAGATATTTGTTGAGTTTGGCTCAGCAGACCAGTGCAGCAAGGCCCACTCTGCCCTCGCTGGACGGAAGTTTGCAAATCGCGTGGTGGTCACCTCGTTTTTCGACCTTGTCAAGTACCACAACAAGGAGTTCGTCTCCTAGACAACCAGGGTGTGCTCTAACTGGAGCTGCCTGACCACTGCTCATTTCGGCTATATATAGAACTGATACTGTGCATTGTGTATGATACATTTTTGAACTTAATCATAATAATATGGCGCACAATCCTTGCATGTTCCATGAAAGTAGCGACATCAAAATTTGGCCAAGTCAACCCATTATACATATATCTTTACTTCTTTTTTGGATTGTGGGCTACAATTAATGTGTGCACAGTTACGTATGTAGTTGTCAGGTACAAAAAATGTTTTCCAACTTCAAAAATATTAGACCTAAGTTTGTTGAACTATCATGTTGGACAGAATCTGGTACGCCTGAACTGGTTCCAAAGTATGGACTCCAAACTCGTTGAGTGTTGTCACGGCTGCGGTGTAAGTCTCGATGGGTGTGGTTGCTCCACCCCTGACCACACCCACCAGCAGCTCCTGGAGCAGTTTTGCGGAGCCGGGGAAGAGAGTTAGCAGACGACAAGACTCCCTACACCTGTGGGGGGAGGAGAGAGAGAGAGAGAGGGTCTGAGGGGGGAGGAGAGAGAGAGAGAGGGTCTGAGGGGTGTGCGCTTTCTTTGACAGCTGACAGTGGCTCATTTCGGGGCAATCAATCCATTATATAGCCACAAGTGTGAATTAGCTAAGTAAATATGGAATCTTGCACACACTGTCGGCGGACGGCAGTGCAACGCTAAGGTTCTGACATTATTCACATGTCAATGCACACCTCTTGTACTCATGTGGTCACAACTGTACCAATGGAACTTCTAAATGGTTGGACAGTGGTCAGTGGGTAAGTCTTCTCTCTTAGAAGGTTAAAATGGACGGCTACCCTGACCTCTCCATCAGCTGACGTGCCGACAGGTCGTCCTCACAGAACTGGGACAAGACGGGCAGGAACCCCGCCGTGAGGTCAAAGTTCAACTGGTTGGCTCCACCCACTCCAAAATGAGTTGACAAAATAACCTGAAACAACAGTGATATATCTTGAAACTTTAAACAAGTTTGTGATCTCATAATGGCTCACACACACACAAATTAGCACATATATACCTCACTGAAGAGGACCTGATCAATATGGTTGGCTGTCCTCTGGAAAACGGCGGCAAACTGGGGGGTTGAGAGGTGGTCTCTGAGGAAAGCCAGCTGTCCCTGGAGTTGAGGAAGGACCGCCGAGAGAGAGACGGACAATTCCTGCCATGCCACCTCCCCCGCATCTCTCTCCAGTTCCTGCCAGTCCTCTCTCCGATACCGCCTCAAACTCGTCCTGAAACGAGTTTACGACCTGCTGGACCAGTCTGTCCTGTAGGACGCCCGAGTGTGTCCTGAACTCAGAGGAGACGGCGGAGAAAACGTTGCCCTCCACCTCGGCAAAGGCAGAGTCTTGTCTCCTCAGTTGAAGGATGGTGTCAATGTCCGGTCGACCAGTGGGGAGGGGATGGTCAGAGGAGGAAGAGGTGTGGTCTTGCTCAGAGTAGTGGAGGGACACAAAGAACTGCATGGAAGAGAAAGAAGTCAGCTCCAGTTTAGAAAACTTTGGCCTTAATACAATCAGAAAGTACACCATAATTATACATTGAGTGTTGAAACGCAGTACTAACAGTCATACAACAGGCAATTAGTCTAGAAGTTTTCGACAATGTATGCATGTGTGGAAAAGAGAAACAGCATTTTATGTGAAAGTTAAGAAGCAGTGCGGTGCTAGAAGGAAATGGGTTACGGACGGAGCCATTGGGAGACTGTACCTTCATTTCTCCCCACTCTCTGAGAACAGCCGTGATGTAGCTGCAGCCATTCAGCTGGGAGCAGAGGAGAGGGGAGAGGGGGCCCGTCCCCGATGTCGTCCCGTCTCCAGCCGCGACGATGTCGTGGAGGAAATCCAGGATCAGGTCTCGTTGGAGTCCAACAAACTTCAACTGGTGGATCTCGCTGGGCAGGTTCCGGTACCGGTCTGGGAATGGGCCAAAACACAGTCATGAAATGCATCACTTTTTGATTTGTAAGCATTGCAAAAGGTTTAGGCCACCTTATTTTGAACAATCATTGTTTGCACTGCACACTCTATTTATAAAAAAGGTATCCAGGATGGTTGATTGGCCTGTCCTTCCCCCCACTTGCTTGCTTAAAGGAGTTTAGGTCACCCTAATATACACAAGGTGTATTCAAGAAGAACACTAGGACGAGAAAGAACATTCTAGAAGGACCTGTAATTCCAGCGATGAGAGTGAGGAGAGATTCGGCAACCTGGGGTACTCTGCTGTCATCTGTGTCAGCTGCTGCCTCGTAGACTGGACTCCAGGCATTTGGAGATGTCGACATGGCCAACAGCCTCTCCTCTGCAACTGACATACACACACACACTCAATGCAGTGGAACCTAATTCTGCGACCCACACTAGTGCAGCAACCCTTGCTGATCATTTGAGTATGACACTCTCAAAAAGCACTTGTTTTGTTCGATCTGGTGCCAATAATAACTCTTCTAATGCACAGTATTGTTACAATCCAGTTCTATGCTAATTCAGTGCCTGCAGAACTTAACAATCAGCATGCATTACAGAGGGTATGCTGGGTTGTGGATGTCTTACACTGTCTCTCAAGAGCGATCCACTTGCTGAAGGAGGTGGTGTCTAGGAGGAGAGAGAGGGGGGAGGGGGAGGAGGGAGGGTAGCCCAGCAACATCAGCTCCCGGTTAAAGAGAAGCAGTTCGTCAATGAGATGAGCCATTAACAGGTCGTCCTGAACCATGTCCTGAACATCACGACGGAGCTTTCACTTCAACTTCCTGCAGCAGTCCACGCGTAAACTCCACCTTTAGTGAGAATCTGGTCACTAGTACCGGTGAATGCTGGTTCTAATTGGAGCTCACCACAGCATCTACATGGTGCAGACCTGCTGCTTCCAACAACGGCTGTACAAGCTTCTCCAGGAAAGGGGTGTGGCTTCGTATCCATGACGACATCTGGGTGAAACACCACTCTGGCTATGGGGAGGACCAAACGACAGAGTCACGGGTGAAACCTGGCGATCCTATCTCACCTTCTCCAGAAGGTTTGTTCTTCTATCCTCCAGGAAGTGGTAACGAAATCGTCTCCTCAGGGGCTGCACCAGCTGCTCCACAGGGTACAGGAGGGGGTCGTCCATGTTTTTACCGTGGTTCCCCAGGTTTTGCTGGCCCCCCAGAGGGTCCAGTTTCAACAGGAGGTGGAAAAGTTCTGAGAAAGTTTCGTTGCGGTCGTGAAGAGAATAGGAGATAGAGGAGGACGAGAAGGGCCAGTGTAGTTCAGCCAGCACTGATGAAAAATCTCTGAGAGAGAGAAAAGAGAGGTAAAGGAAGAATACTAAGTGAGAAAGAGGGAGGGGCCAGAGAGAGGCAGCGGGTTCCTTAATCTCTCTCTTACCTCACTGTTCTTTCTCTTAACCTCTCCCCCCACCACACGACACAGGAGGCGGAGTACTCCACGAGGTGTCGACAACGAGACGACTCCAACTGTGTCGCCACGGTAACCAGGTCTCCATGGCAACCAACAGCCACGGAGAGGTCCCCACCCGGCGACAGCTCCGCTTCAATTCTGGAACTGCAATCAGACACAGCAAAACAACCGTTAACATTTTCCTCTGTTAATAGTAAGTATAACCTGAGCTCAATGATTTTCAGGAGCCAGTTGAGGTAGGCAAGGAGGCGCTGTAGCCTGTAACAGCTGCTGTGCCTTCTCTCTCAGCCCATCTGCACACTCTCCCACCTCCCCTCTTCCCAGACTCACCCCCTCACCATCTGCACACCTCACACAACAAACGTTAAACAAAGTATTATGTAGAAGAAGGCACCTTCTCCAGAGAGATGTGTGCAGGTAGTCTTGAGAGCCTCAAGCTGCGAGAGAACCTCCTTTACTTCAAACACCACCTCCTGCCACGCGTTGTCTCCCTCCGCTGCCACCTCTCCACGCAGCTAGAGTTAGAGAAAGAGTTCCCCCTCGCGAGGGAACGAGTCGCGAGTAAACTGCGAGTGGTATTGTTTTGTAGCGGTGCGACTTGCCTGCTGCTCTAGCTCGTCTCTCTCCTTTGTGAGGCTCTCCAGCAGGTCTGGGAGGAGGTCCGGGTCTGAACCGACCCTCTCGTCCAAGAACGCGTCCAGTTCGTCCATACTCTCTTCTCTTCCCTCGCGCGAGGCACATCGTGTGTGCGAGTAAAGGGTTTAACCCGCTTCCCACGGACTTGTTTCTATTTGAAGCGCACTGCCGCTCGCAGCGAGATCCGCTCTTGGAGAGGCCTCGTTTCAGACACTGTGAACGCACTAGAACACATCAGGCAGGTGTATATCCTTGGGGTGGTCTACCATTATAGACCTGGGGCACGTGACGGCATGGATTTCCAGCAGCTACTGAAGCAGGCGTCGGCCAACCAGTCCTACACCCAAAAGAAGGTGAGTTATCTGTGGTCTGTTTCTCTGTTCTGTCTAGACACCCTAAAAAAAAACCTCTTTCCCTCACTCTCCTTTCTTTTTCACCTCTCCTTGAACCCTTAACTATATGGTCCTATGTGAACTACTAGTAACTAGTCACTTCTTGAGTGTTATTTCCCCCTCTCCCCCTGCTCCCCTCGCATGCAGCATGAGCAAAAGAAGAAGCAACAGGAGGAGAAGAAGAGGAGAGAGGAGGAGGAGAGAATGGAGAAGGTCAGAAAGGCCTCAGCTCTCCTCCACGGCATGAAGAAAGCCACGGAGAAGAAGGAGAGAGAGTACAGAGGAATCGTCAACAGCAGAGCAGCAGGTATGTACAATGCAGCCATTAAATTTTGAAGGACTCTGTTAAAATTGGCGCACCCAAACTGCCAAATTTGATACAAGGATAAAGTTTTTTTAAATTCCTCCAGAGTATGAGAAGGCAGCTGCTAAATTGTCTGCTGCTTCCTCTAGTGATTGTGGTACGAATAGGACCACACCCAGCAACGGTAGGCCACACCCCCTGGCAACCACTTCTGGTAAACAGACGAATGGCGGCAACCCGAGTAAAAAATCAGACAAGTCCTCGCAGACTGCGAAAGGGAAAACTAAAATATCTCCAACCCAAACCTCATCCTCAAAGTCATCAGCCGTTACTTCGACTTCCAAAACACCCAAAACACTGTCCGTCTCTAAATCTTCTGGTTCCACTAGTGGATCGAAGACACCTTCTTCAAAACCACCAGGAGTTACATCGTCGTACAAAACGACAGGAGGTGCAACGTCGTCAAAACCAACAACAATGTCCTCTACTGTTGCGAGAGGCTCAGGTGGGCCAAAGCCTCCGGTAAACTTCCAGCAACTGATGAAACTGGCAGAGCAGAAGAAGTCCGGGCACCAGAGTGCAGAGTCTGGTGTTGGGAAGAGAGGCAACGTCGCTGCAAGTGGACCAAGTAGAACGGATCATATAAGGACAGCGGAGATGGGAAAATGTGCGGATAAGCCGTTGGGAGGGAGAAGTCGCAGTCGGTCGCCGCTTGGGAAACTGCTGCTGGAGAAGAGCACCAGTCGAGGGAGAGGGAGAAATGGACTTGGCAGAGGAGGAGAAAGAGGAGGTGGAGGGGAAGGGGGAGGGGCAGGAGAGAAAAACAGTGTTGATGCGTCGCAGAGCGGATCAAGAGTGGGACAGAAGACAGGTGGTGGCGAATGCTCAGCCGTGGGAAACAAACTGAGAGAACTGGCCCAGTCCAGAGTGGTTGGCAGAGGAGGGAAGGCTGTAAGAGAGGTAGGGACCTCCCAGAAAATGCCCGAGTCTGCCCTCCTCATGAGAGAAAGGTTCAGGAAAGAACTCGAAGCTTCAGCCAATGGCAGCAAAACAGCCGAGAGTGCCAAAACCGCAACAAAACCCTCTGCAAAGTCTAATTCTTTCTATGCTAGCTCTCACGCTGAGCTTTCCAAGGAAGGGAGGCCGAAATTTGCAAACAAAAGAGCGACTGTTTCTGGTCCTCGTCATCATCAGAGTTCATGGGTGAGTGATATGAATGAGTATGTGGAGAGACTGAGGGAGGGGGGAGGAGAGGGGTACAATGAAGAAGATGAGGAAGACGATGGGTTGGACGATTTCGTGGTCGACGATGAAGAAGGAGACGATGTCTCATCAGCCATTAGAGAAATTTTCGGATACGACAGACGAAGGTTTGTGATAAAGAGATTTCCTGCCTTTGTAGTGAAGTTAGGGCTGCCTTTGTAGTGGATACCTTTGAAAGTCCCAAAGTTATTCAGGGATGTCACTCTTTTATAGGTATGGAGATGATGATGATGATGATCGAATGATGGAATCCAGCTTTGCTCAGCAGCAGTACGAAGAAATGAGGAGGTATATAACCCTTCTCTCTCCAAGTTTTTACGCCTTAACCCCTTCCCTCCTGCACTGCGTAGTTCTCGCATCGGTCGTCAGGAAGATGCGGAAGACATAAGGAGAGAGAACGAGAGGCTGTCCCGCAAGAGAAGAAATGGAGGAGGGGGAGGACCCTCCTTATCAAAACAGACAAAGCTATCGTTCAGATGATTTCACAGCCAATGTTTTTCCACTTGTCGATTATTGTTGTATATAATATGTCAGGGAACTACTGTACGTTGTCATTTTTACCCACAAAGTGAAATATTATTCCCAAAGTGAAATGCACAATGAATGCAGAGTTAAAATGGTCGACTATACTAAATTATCATGTGACACACGCTCTTGTTGTCCTAATGGATTCCTATTAGAGGAGTAGAGTGGCTAGCATGGCCAGCAGGATGCTCAGTCCAGAGAACAACACACCTGCAATAGTGATGCAATAATCATAAATGTTAGACAACAAGGAAATTTCACAGCTATAGCTAACATACGGAAATGAAAGTGCCACGTATAGGTGCATAACAAGCACAGAGACAACTTTAATGCTCGGCGCTATATAGTATTGGCTATGATAAACGTGAGAAAGGAAGCAGAAGTGATGCTAGAGCTGCGTGACTGGGTTGGCTGTGTAGCAGGCACATTCTGCTCTTCTCTCTGAGCAACGTGTAAGAGAATTCTGTTTGGGGGGGAGTCAATTCTAGCCAGTGTGTGGTGTGTGTGTGTGTGTGGTGTAAGGAGGATAAGTAGGGAGGATGGCGTAAGAAGAGACAGGAAGTAGGGTCACGAAATATAATACAAAGTTCTTTGGCAGGCCAGGGCTGTGTGGCATACCAGCCAAGATCCATACATAATACGTCACATAAGTTGTCAGCAGTAGTGTAGGTACATTGCATGCATGGTAGTGTATTGAAGTATGCAAACCCATCAACAGAAGGGCTCAACTGCAGTATTACCAGCCAGGTTTCAATACAGCGAGTTTGAGTATTTACACTGTTTAATGACAAGTTGGTGTGCATTCTGTGTACCATATATGGACAGTTGTACGATGCTCACCTGAAGCGGAGGCAGTTGATTCTGTGCCCTCCGGTTCAGTCGTGGCGTTGTCGGGTGTCGTGGGAGAGGAAGAGGGGACAGCGGGTGGAACGGTGGCAACGGAAGGGGTTTCCTCGGTGGGGGCTGTCGTCTCTGGACCAGGGGTCGTACTAGGTTCCGGGGTGACGACAGTTGGGATAGGAGTGGCGGATGGCTCTAGGTAGACACGTATGTAAATTCAAAATTGCCTCCTTTGGTAGTATACAGCAAACTGTGTTGCAATAAGGTACTGAAGATGGAACGTCCCAGTGAATAATAATTATGTGTACAACTCATTGCACGTGGTGGTACACATTATGTAATACTCACGAGGACACACGTATGTGCATATGCAGTGGATGTTACGTGGATCCTTAGGTTCGTACATATTGGAGTCAGTGAGAATAGGCTGGAAATGGAGAAGCCCATTCTACTAAACATGAAACGAACAAAGCTAAGGGGCTCAGATCCATCCCGAACAAAAATGTTTGTATAATACTGATGATAATGAAAAGCACTAAAGTGCAAACCCTCGGCGAACTGGGGATGCGCGGTACCGCTAATTGATGGGCTGGGCTGCTATTAGTATGCGTTTACTCGTGATCTCCCGCTAGTAGCTCGCAGAGAGTCTGACACGGGCTAGCTACAGTAGTAGATAGTATGCGAGAGTCGATACACACCCTTCGTTGTGACTTCTTGTGCCTTCAAGATACACAGAGCAAGCGGACGACCCGGTCGAGGTTATAAGCGCATGCGCATTTTCCGCAGCGATAAAAATGGCCGACTACGCATTAGCCGTACAATGGTGGAAGCGCTCTAGCTCTGCAACGGAGCATTTTCAGAGAAAACCCCACATATTTTCTGACCTTCGTCGCCCGTTGGGTAGATGGTAGCGTTTCTGGGACGAACAGACATTCGAGAAGTGAGATTGAGAGTAACAGACACACACACACACCCAACTACAGTACCCTCGCTGCGCATGCGCGCCGAGGGTAATAACCTGCAGGTGTAGTTGGAGTAGCAGTAGGTGCTGGTCCTTCCTCCAGCATAGCACTCATCTGGGCTGCCCAGTATACATTTTGGGTCTGAACAACCGCAAACCTAGATAACCACAACAGGTTTTTCTCCCCATTAACTATTGAACGTTATGTGGTCGCTTACCCAAAAAATATTGTCCCAGTGTCCGCAGGCGGAGCAGTCCACTGGAATCGCACCTCTGTGAGCTCAACCCTGGGAAGCTGGGCATTGCTGTGGGTTATTCCGCTCTGTGTGCAAAGACTAGAGCTTGCCACAACCAGTAAATGTACGGCTATTTAACAAAACTCACGTTCTCTGGTGTGCACGAGCTAGTGCGAGTGTTTGTCTGACCCGCGATCATCGCAAATGGAGCGTCCGTCAAGAAACTGTCGTCGGCGGCCAACCGAGCCCGGACCAAGAATCCCCGGAACGTCACGTCACCCATCTGTCTAAGAGTCACTAAAGATTGTGTGTGCGCGTGCAAGATCCAGAATGTTTAGCTAATTCTACCAACTGTCAGCGTGGCCGTGGCCGAACCGAGTACAGTATAGAAGGCAACGTACGTGTGTATACTCCGCTGGGAGTGTACTGCAAGGTCCCGTTTTCGTCTTCATCAAACACGGTCAGGTCGATCTCGTAGGGAACCGGGTCGGTTTGTCCGTTTGCTGTGTGGCCGGGCAAATCGGGCATGAGGGTCCCGCAAGCAGCGGCGGGAGCTCCGCCAGAACGCGCATCTGCAGCGTACAGGCAGGCGAGGAGCAGCACGAGAACCGAGGCAGCGAGAGACATGGCGACCTGCAAACCGATACCTCCAGCAAACAACAATTAACAGCCCTGCCCTGTGAGTGACCGGAAAATGAATTCGCCTTTTCTATATTCAGCGCGCCCCCATCTGTGCGCATGCGCGTTACGGGAAGCCGCACGCGGATGCATCGATAAGGGAAATGCAATGTTGTCAAACCAAAATCTACGGATTTTTGGGTCCAAACAAACTGTATAATGTGTGCACAATGTATATATATACATAATATATACATGGTTTTTTAGTTAATGAACCTGGCAACACTGGAAATGGCAGTCTTCTAGTTCGTGGCAGGAGCAGAGCCCTGCCTTGTCTGCCAGCTGCACCTGACTACTGAGAGCCTGGATAGTTGTCTCGTCCTCCTACACAAAATTATGGAAGTGGGAAGGGAGAGGTCAACCCACATAAAACAAAGATGTAATCTAGCAAACTGCAGTGTTCAATTCGATTGTACCTTCCTGCCATGTGAACATTTGATAAAAAATTTATATTTTTGAGCGCTTGCAAAGGTCACTGTGAAATTGAAAGAAAGTAGACAGTCTTCTGGCCAACTTGTGACATGGACAGCCCTTAAAATACATCAGCATACCTGAGCCATGTTTATGCCTGTTCCTGTCAGCATTTCCTGTGTCTTGATAGGAATGGAGTAAGGTTACCACAGCCTACTCACAGTGGTGGTGCCTCAGAAACCATGGCAGTCATCTGGTTGGCCCAGTATGTGACTCTCACCTGCACTACTGCAAACCTGTGCGTCTACAGTCCATTACATCACAGGTCATAATATCCTCTACTGACTTAGTGGCAAAGTTAGTTGTGTGTGTTTGTGTGTGTGTGTGTCAAGTATAGCTTACCGAAATCGGATAGCTCCAGTCCCCTGAGGTCTAGTCCGTGCTCATTGTTTCAAAGTTAATCTATGGGTTATTGCATCCTACAGTCATAGATAAAAGTATAACAGTCATTACTGCAGTATGGTTGGAAGAGTATAACACATTTTGCATAGTGCAGGTCCTGGGCTGGGAGTTGGCTGCAGTTGCTGTAAACGTCCCCACACGACAATCGTCGGCCACCAGTCGACTTTGGACAAAGAATCCTCGGAATGTCTCTCCGTTGTTATATACCACTGAGAGTCACTTTACGCAGTGTGTGTGTGGTGGATGTAAGGAGGATGTAAGTAGGACTTGAATTGAGGATGATGTAAGAAGAGCAGGAAGTAGGGTCACAACGACTTTGTAAGCTGCAACCAGAAATAAGGAATGCAGTCCCCTCGCCCTGCCATATGGTAGTGATCTTACCAAATATATTCTCTAGAGAGAACCGGAACAAGAAGGCTCCGTTCAACGAACAATGATGAACTCTATGCTTTGTTTGGCTGCTGTTGCATGAATTATACTCTTGCGCCTCTCACTATTATTATGGGCATGCTTCTTGTTTCCCAATGCAGTTGACACGCAAGAATAAATTATTAAAATCAATTTCCAAAAATTATGCAAGCAATAGGCTACAATAGTGTTCATAGGGTCAAGGAGCTGCTACACACACACACTGTCTTTATTTCATAGCTAATGGTAGGGTCCTCCCTCTCAGAGCTGGAGAAGAGGTACCAGAGACAGCAGGAGACACAGTACAGAGGCTGCAAGACCTGCGGAGACCATTCATACACAGAAATAATAAACACGTATGTGCATATATACAGATTTACAGTGGATGTTACATGGATCCTTAGGTTCGTACATATTGAAGTTAGGCTGGAAATGGAAAGCCCATTCTACTAAACACGAAACGAACTAACCATAGAATAGCTAAAGGGCTCAGATCCATCCCAAACACATGTTTGTATTTATGGTTGTATGCGTTTACTCGTGGTCTCCCACTAGTAGCTCGCGGAGAGTCTGACACAGGCTAGTTACAGTAGTAGATAGCATGCGGGAGTCGATACATGCTATTTGTTGTGACTTCCTGAGCCCCCAAGGTACACAGAGCGAGCGGATCAGGTCGCGGTAAGCCGAGTGCGATTATGCATATTGGCCTTTTCGCTTGTTTTCACGGCATATCTCTCGAACGCAGTCGTTTCAGGAAAAACGCCTAATACAGGCTCGCGTAGTTCTGAAGACGTCGGTATCGCTCATGGGCCGCCTCGTAGCCTGTAGTGCGAGAATAGCTGCTGACAGACAGACAGACAGACAGACAGAACGACTACCGTAACCCTCGCTGCGCATGCGCGCCGAGGGTTAATAACCTGAGGCAGCTGCAGGTGTGGCAGCTGGAGTAGAAAGAATTGGAGTAGGAGTAGGAGTAGGAGGAGCTGGAGGTCCTTCCTTCAGCATAGCACTCATCTGGGCTGCCCAGTATACTTGTTGGGTCCGAACAACCGCAAACCTAGATAATCGCAGGATTATGCAATGGTTCCCCATTGACTGCTGGATGTTATGTGGTCGCTTACCCAAAAAATATTGGCCCAGTGTCCGCAGGCGGAGCAGTCCACTGGAATCGCACCTCTGTGAGCTCAACCCTGGGAGACTGGCCATTGCTGTGGGTTATTCCGCTCTGTGTGCAAAGACTAGAGCTTGCCACAACCAGTAAATGTACGGCTATTAACAAAACTCACGTTCGCTGGTTCGCACGAGCTAATGCGAGTGTTTGTCTGACTCGCGATCATCGCAAATGGAGCGTTCGTCAAGAAACTATTGTCGGCGGCCAACCGAGCCCGGACCAAGAATCCCCGGAACGTCACGTCACCCATCCGTCTAAAAGTCACTATAGATTGTGTGTGCGCGTGCAAGATCTAGAATAATTCTGCCAATTATTATTAAAGATGTCAGCGTGGCCGTGACTGTATATAGAAGGCAACGTACGTGTGTATACTCCGCCGGGAGTGTACTGCAACGTCCCGTTTTCGTCTTCATCAAACACGGTCAGGTCGATCTCGTAGGGAACCGGGTCGGTTTGTCCGTTTGCTGTGTGGCCGGGCAAATCGGGCATGAGGGTCCCGCAAGCAGCGGCGGGAGCTCCGCCAGAACGCGCATCTGCAGCGTACAGGCAGGCGAGGAGCAGCACGAGAACCGAGGCAGCGAGAGACATGGCGACCTGCAAACCGATACCTCCAGCAAACAACAATTAACAGCCCTGCCCTGTGAGTGACCGGAAAATGAATTCGCCTTTTCTATATTCAGCGCGCCCCCATCTGTGCGCATGCGCGTTACGGGAAGCCGCACGCGGATGCATCGATAAGGGAAATGCAATGTTGTCAAACCAAAATCTACGGATTTTTGGGTCCAAACAAACTGTATAATGTGTGCACAATGTATATATATACATAATATATACATGGTTTTTTAGTTAATGAACCTGGCAACACTGGAAATGGCAGTCTTCTAGTTCGTGGCAGGAGCAGAGCCCTGCCTTGTCTGCCAGCTGCACCTGACTACTGAGAGCCTGGATAGTTGCCTTGTCTGCCAGCTGCACCTGACTACTGAGAGCCTGGATAGTTGTCTCGTCCTCCTACACAAAATTAGGGAACAGTGAGAAGGGAGACGTCACCCCACATAAAGTAATCTAGCCAACTGCATGTTCAATGAGACTGAACCTTCCTGCCATGGGAACGTTTGAGAAAATAGCAAGTTCGGTGTTTTGAGTGCCTGCAAAGGTTACTGTGAAATTGAAAGAAAGCAGACATTCTTTCTGGGTGGGCCAACACATGAGATGGATGGACAGCCCTTAATACATGAGCCATGAGCCATGTTTATGCCTGTTCCTGTCAGCATTTCCTGTGTGTTGATAGGAATGGAGTAAGGTTACCACAGCCTATTCACACACGAGAAACAACACCACTCTACTAGGTCAGGGAGGGATGGCATATTAGGCAGCAGTGGGTAAGGAGTGCCGTGAGATAGGCAACATACTCTCTGGCCACTGCTACAGAAGCCGTGGGCTGAAGGCGTTGGAGGAGCTAAAACTGGCTTCTTAGTCAAACATATCCTATATACAGCCTTAAGAACCAGGCCTTGATAGCAGCTCAGCTCACACCTCAACACCTGACACAAAGGGTCTCCAACTCATACAGTATAGATACTCTCCCAGGGTTTCCTCTATATTATAGACATCTCCCCATTGCTATTACTTTCTTATTTCTCCCTAGAACACATTTCATTATCTCTTAAAATTAATGCATGGTAGTAAGATTTCCATAAGTTGATCAAGTGCATTGTGTAACCAAAACACAGATGATGAAAATCGACATAACAAATGTTATGTGTCTAACAATAGTCTGTGTGCTATAGATAGAAGCATTGTGAGCTAATGAGTGAGTTTACACACAGTTCCCTACAAGAACATGTGTGTGATCTACACCTGTCTGGCATGGGCATGCTTCCTCCACATGTATGCTGTTACTACAGCCGCCAGGCCAAACAACACACTACACGTCAAGCAACAATCACACACACATACGGGATTTGTCTGTGTTAGGTTGAGAGGCAAGCGTGAAATCTCAGCGGTTCGATGTGTGTGTATTTAGAATTACACAAAGCATTACAGTATGGATAGCGCCATCTACATTTTACATTCAGAAAAAAACCGTTGCACAATTCGACCAAAAGTGCAGGTGGTTCGCTCGCTTGCAAATTGGAGGAAATCAAGAACTGTTTGTCTTCATTATACCTCAGCAGCCTCATCCTGGGTCTAGTGGTCTCTCGAGAATGGTGAGATTTCAGTAGCTCTGTCTCTTTGTTTCAGCTGCTTCACTCTCTCTCTCTCTCTCTCTCCCAGTGATGACACTGTCAGTAAAAGGGGAAGAGAAGGGGGGAGGTGAGTAGGATAGGGAGGTGGTCAGTAAGAAGCCAACTGGAGACAGGAAGTACTCTCAGGCAGAGTACTACACTGTAAATTCACACTCACCAACACATCCCATATCAATCATTCTACTGTAATACTGGTAATTGCTTTCTCATATTCCATTTCTCCCACAAGACTCACCGCATTATGCAGCTTTACCACGAAATCAGTCACTACTACAATCCAACCTTGGCTGAGCTACTGGCTGCCGCAGTAGACTGAACCTGAAGCTGAGATGCCTTTGCCCCAGTCGACACAGTTCATGTTCCCAACAACAACAACAACAAGAAGCAAAAACAGGATCATAAACACCTCCATACATAGAGCTCTACTGCAGCACAGTGTGAGCAAATGTAATCCACCTGCTCTCACTTTAGATTACTCTTATCTTCCTTTTCAGAGAGTCCCGTGCTGTGCTAGCAGCTCTCTCTCTGCAGAAGAATAGAATTCTGCATAATTATACATACAGAGGATTGCGTAGCTTATGGACATCCTTGACCCCCCACTTTACCAGAAGAGTAACCAAAACCTTTTTTGGAATTGTTTTTAAATTTTGGTTTCAAAGATGCTAACACTAAACACAGGGTTGGTGTGGGGGCAAAAAGATACATACATGTAGTGAACCATAGTAGCCCCATGTTGTTGAGCATTTCAGTAGTCAGTCCCAAATGTACAGCTGTCTGATACACAGGAAGGTTGGCAGGAAATGGCAGTGCTTCACTGTCTAGTCTGAAACAGTCTGAAACCTAATCAAAGACAATTTTGCCTGCCAGAGACCTTACTAGAAGGTGTCCCTGTGTCTAGTCAGGACTGGAGAGTGCACTACAGTGGAACCCCTCTCTAAAGATACCGGTGCTGCCCGAAATGATAATAACATGGGGTAAACTTGTGGATGTCAAACAAACGGTTTGGAGAAGGTCTTTCTGTATGTCTTTCTCAACAAAACCAGGAACCATGAACAGTTTGCACAATACTCTCACTACATACAAACCGCAAAGTGAAACCAAACCGGTTCCATACGAGTATATCAGTCCTTAGAGTATGGAGGAATTCCTCCAGGGAATATGCCTCATTAAACAAGGGGTGATGGTAGCATACCAAGGAAACTATTGCATGCACAGGTGTTGGTCATGTATTTAGAATTACACAAAGCATTGCAGTATGGATAGCGCCATCTACATTTTACATTCAGAAAAACATTGCGCAATTCGACCAAAAGTGCTGGTGGCTCGCTCGCTTGCAAATTGGAGGAAATCGATAACTGTTTGTCTTCATTATACCTCAGCAGCCTCATCCTGGGTCTAGTGGTCTCTGGGAGAGTGGCAAGATTTCAGTAGCTCTGTCTCTTGTTCACTCTCTCTCCAGCTGCTTCACTCTCTCTCTCTCTCTCCCAGGGAAGACACTGTCCAGTGAAAGTGAAAGAGAAAGAGGGGAGGTGAGTAGGATAGAGAGGTCAGTGGTTCTTGAGAAACCAACTGGAGACAGGAAATACTCTCAGGCAGCCGGTACATTCACAGTCACCAACACTTCCCACATTAATCATTCTACTGTAATGCTGGTAATTGGTTCTATATCCTATTTCTCCCACACTGGACTCACTTATTAGCTTTAAATCAGTCACTACTACAACCAGAGTCCTGTGCTGTGCTAGGAGCTCTCTCTAGTGAGCAGTCTCACAATTTCTGTCAGGTGTGCAGAACAATAGAATTCTGCATATACATGCAGATGATTGTGTAGCTTATGGACATTCTTGACCCCCCACTTTACCAGAAGAGTAACCAAAACCTATGGGAATTTTTATAAACATAGGGTTGTGTGGGGGCAAAAACATACATGTAGTGAACCAAGTCAGTCCCAACAACTGTCTGATACACAGGAAGGTTGGCAGGAAATGGCAGTGCTTCACTGTCTAGTCTGAAACAGTCTGAAACCTAATCAAAAACAATTTTGCCTGCCAGAAACCTTACTAGAAGGTGTCCCTGTGTCTAGTCAGGACTGGAGTGTACTACAGTGGAACCCCTCTCTAAAGATACTGGTGCTGCCCGAAATGATAATAACATGGGGTAAACTTGTGGACGGTTTGGAGAAGGTTTTTCTGTATAATGTCTTTCTCAACAAAACCAGGAACCATGAACAGTTTGCACAATACTCTCACTACATACAAACCGCAAAGTGAAACCAAACCGGTTCCATACAAGTATATCAGTCCTTAGAGTATGGAGGAATTCCTCCAGGGAATATGCCTCATTAAACAAGGTGTGATGGTAGCATACCGAAGGAAACTATTGCATGCACAGGTGTTGGTCGTGGAGACGTATCCTGCCTGGCTGACTGCTTGCAAAACTGGCTTAACATGACCACTGCTTGTTTAGGAGAGGTATAGCACAGTATGGAGACAGGAGGACACATCACATAAGGGCAAATGTATGCAAGGTGTAGGGTTTACTCTTGTCTGTGAGTACCATTCACCAGCCACACCTGTGTCTGGTGTGCCTGCTGACTCTGGGTCTTGCCTGCTCCCTTCCCAGCAGTGCCGTGTCTAGCTATGCTAATGCATGTACCGTACACACCTGCTTGTTGTGGTGGTCAGTATATACTTTCTTGTCCAGAGCCACCGGCCTCTGCCTGTCTTCGCTACGAAATACGCGGGTGGGCATCATTTAGAACACCGGATTTGTGCGTGCGGGTCTTGGTGTGCAGTTTCATGTCCGATGTGAGCTGCCTAACTCTCTTCGTCTAGACCATCCACTTTTGCCCTAACGAGCAAACCCTTTTTTGCCGACGACGCATGCGCATTATTTGTACTTTGACCTCACGTGGCAGCGTTAGGAAATATGGCGGCTGAGATTGTGGAGAAGGAGGTAACAGCGGCAGAGAAGGACTCGGGGAAGAGCGAGCCAGTATGCCGGTTGAATCTGGATCTGAAGGAGTTTCTCTCGGACACTAGCGTAGCTGCAGCGTGCAAAGTCCCGTTCCTGACTGGGCAAAGAGTGAAGAATGTTGCATGGGTATTGATGAAGCTGGGAGAGGCCCTGTGCTAGGTGCGTTTCTCCCTCTCTCTGTTAGGTATTAACCCACCTGAGAATATGTGTCCTCTCTCACAGGACCAATGGTGTATGGAACATGTTTCTGTCCCGTCTCAAAATCAGAGGAGGTGAAACAAACAGGAGTGGCTGGTAAGAAAAAAACATGAACGCTGCACCCTCCCACCACCGTCTGACTCACTCAACCTGTGCAACAGACTCTAAGGTGTTGTCGGAGGAGAGAAGAGAGGAACTGTTTACTGCCATTGACTCCTCCCCCCGCCTCCTGGGCTGGAAGGTGGAAATCCTCTCACCCTCTCACATCTCCAACTGCATGCTCAGAAGGTAATGCACAGCAGAAATATTTTCATGATGCTAAAAGAAATGCAAAATTTAACAAACGGGCGTGTGTGTATTAGCATAATAGTGCACAGCAGATCCCTAATGGCGCATCAATGTGTATCAGTAGCACATCAGCTGGTTGTGTCAAAACACCATGTTTTATTGTGGTTGTATAATTATGTGTGTGCATACTGTGGTGTCAATTGTAATGGTGTGTGTGTGTGTGTGTGTGTGTGTCTGTGCAGGACGAAGTACAATTTGAATGCCCTCTCCCACGACACGGCCATTGGTCTCATCAGGAAGGTCCTCGCTGATGGAGTCAACCTAACTCAGGTATATACTGTGGTTTTGCAGATTGGTTGGAAATGATTCCTTGTTCAGTTGAAAAATGGGCCTTTCGAGCTCAAACTGAGAATGTTCTCACTGAAGCTGTCGGGTACAATTGGGCAAACAGACGCATTTTCCTCTCCTCCACTCCTCATCTTCATCTCTTCCCCCGCCAGGTCTACGTGGACACAGTGGGTGACCCTGGGAAGTACCAGGCAAAACTGACGGGGCTGTTTCCGCAGCTGTCTGTCACTGTGGCGAAGAAAGCCGATAGTCTCTACCCCATAGTCAGTGCAGCTAGCATCTGTGCCAAGGTTAGGAGAATCACACTCTCCTAGGAATGATGCAAAAGGTTCCTCACTATTGTTTAGGGCACTAATTTTGCTTTTTGTTAATTTTTTATTGATTTTTTATTGCCTATATATATACCTCACACACTTCTACTCTTCTTATCATGTAAGGTTATGCAATATAGGGTAGCTGTTATGTAAGCTTCGTCCATTACTGAAAAAGCACTAAAGTGCAAACCCTCAGCGAACTACGCATGCGCGTGTATGCGTTTACTCGTGGTCCCCTCGCGGAGAGTCTGGCTACAGTAGTAGATAGCATGCGGGAGTCGATACACGCCCTTCGTTGTGGCTTCTTGTGCCTCCGCGGTACACAGAGGAAGCGGATTAAGGTCGAG
>CASHTH010000755.1:0-57994 GCA_030341885.1 Geodia barretti | reverse complement strand
ACTCACTGCATATCCGAGGAAAACCGTTGCGTTTACAAGTTTATACCCCGAACCATACTTTCCCCCCCCCCGCCTCCAGTTTTTCCCCCCCCCCCCCCCCCCCACCACATTGACATTTCGCTTGCCGTTTTTCATACACAGTACAAACAAATGAAATGTACGTATTAATTAATGGGATATTACATTAATCTATAGTCTGGCATCGATAAAGATAATATTATCCTCGAGACTTGTTGTATGATTTTTCAAATACATTTGCTCACACACGAGTACAAATTGAAAGTGGCATGTCCACCATTTTGGATCAGGATGATGAGGAACTTCAGGATACGGTGCCAACGGCGCTAGTGCGGAGCCAGATCCTACGTCGACTGCAAACTGAGCATCGGCTTCGTCGTATCCCAGCCAGGCCATCATCAGGGAGAAGACGAATAATAGAACTGTTCCTGGCCTCATTCTCTCGAAAGTTCAGCTTCTAGCACCGGCCAGTCTTCGTCGTCGGTCATGGCAGTTTTCAACAACTTGCGTGATAAGGTTTCAGCGCGCCGCGCATGCGCATAAGATTACACAGTGGCGTATATACATATAATCGATGGCACATGACTATAATATAACATACGGAAGAGAACATGTTGATAAACAGTGCAACAGTGTTTAGAGTACAGTAGAAACACTCCAGTACTGCATTTCATTATAGTTGAGGAGGATAGGTGACATATATAATGAAAATGGTGTGAGGATAACTACAAACAGTCCATAGAGAAGGGAAGGGAGACTGAGGAGAACCAGAAGACCAAGTGCAAGGTATCTAGACAATGGGCTGGTGCTATGATCACTAACCATATAGGCTACCATAAAACTCCACATGACTACATACAAAAGTTGTGTCAGCACAAATAGTGGACTAGTGCATAGGCGGACCACATTTACCGTGAATCCACTGAGAGTCTTTGAGTCACTATGCATCCTTTCGAACAGTGGCAAGAGGGTTTGTACGTCAATTGGATCTGGGCAGTTGTGAGTTGGAGGGAGGTCGAGAGCCATCGAGAGAGGGAAAAGTCGTGCAAAGGGAGACACATTCAAGAAATAAAGTCCCCACAAGTATGGGGACACCAAGCCAGAAAAAATTATGAAGGGAAGTGGGAGTCCTTCATGAGAAAAGCCAGTTAGAAGTAAAGATCCAACATAAACCACAAGCGCTGCTTGCAAAAGAATCAATGCGCCGGTATTAATGCATAGTCCGTAGAGAAGACATTTCTGAGTAGTGGCAGCATTTGAACAGTTTGCTGCCCTTGATTTGAGCAGCGACCATGTAAATTTGATCACGATAAACATTTTCATCACAACTGCTGTCAGGAAATAGAGCAGACCAATCAGTCCAACAAAACCTGATAACAGTGTAGTCATTAATGCGCCATAGATCAGTATCTCTGTAGTGAAAAGTCGAACAACATCGGCAAAAAGGTTCCATGATCTGCCGCGTCTGAGATCGCTGAGGCCATGACCACACCAGAAAATAAAACGCTCCACAAAAATGAAAGTGAGTGCGAACGCTAGAAACCCGATTCCCAAATATCTCCGAATCTCATTGTCGAAAGGAGTCGCAAAGGAGATGATGATCCCGGCAAGTAGCAGAAGACTCTGAACAGCCAAGAAAATATACCTCGCCCAGCCTCCAATGTCGCCGGTCGACATGATGCGTTTCATTCCTATTTTCCACGCGGCAATCATGATAGGCGGCATTCTGAGACCTCCCATACCAGTGTAGCAGCAGAAACAGACAGGCTCTTTCAGTGGTACCCGAGATCCCGGAGTATTTGTGAGTCTTTGACCTGTATTATATCAGACCATTGTGAAAAGGGATTATACTACAGTATAGTGGAACCTCTTATAATGGACACTCCAAATAAGGATACCTCTGTCGTACTGATACTATTATCGTCTGAATAAGGATGCCTCTGGTTTTACGGTTCTAGTGTGTCATACCAAATACAGGAGACCTCTCTATAAAAAAAAATTTATGGGGCTAGAGTGTCCTTTATAGTTTCCACATCATAACAAAATGAAGATTGGGGAGTTGACTAGGTTAACACTATGGTGTAGTTTCCAAGCATACACATTATTCAAATACTCGGTTCATACATGACATTCAGACCTGGTGAGGAAGAGGGTGTTGCTTGTTCCATCACGGGTGGGGAATCATTATAGGGGTAGCTCGGTGGCTCAGGCGACGTCAGGCTTTGTAAGTACACCCGTTCTTCACTCTCTCTCCTTCCACCATGGTAGTGTCCTACTATGGTGCCGGGAGTATAATGGACTGGCTGTACTGTAGTGCCTCGGCTATAGCGGACTGTCCCGGAGGCACGGTGGACTGGTGGCTGTATTGAAGTGCTAGGACCGGAGAGCCTGGTCATGTTGAGTGCTTCATCATAAGTTGGCAACACTGCTTGCTCTCCTGGGTCCTCTACACCTATATACATATAGACAAACGGCGAGTCTCTATCCGTGCTAAACAACGCGACCACGAGCTAGCTAGCTCGGCACAGCTCAGCTCAGCTCACTCGTACTTCCTCGATCTCAAGCTAGCTACTCGGCTCTGTGCTGGGGGGGGCTCACCTTGGACCGTCACATCGTTGCTTTCTCCTCCCACTATCACTTCTTCTGACATCGTCGTGGCCTTCGCAAGAGTCGCGGTTTGAAACACTAAAACTAAGGCACCAGTATAAGTATAATCATACTCACTTGAAGTATCCGGAGAACCCCAGGGGCAGAGTTTAATAGTGAAGGTAGCTAAGGAATTAGCCACATTGACATTTTTGCATTGCCGTTGTTCATATAAGGTAAATGGGGGTAACTCCGGACATGGGGCGTTGCACCAGCCACGAAATTATGCGCTGCGGAAAAACGGGAGGAAGATTTACTATTATGCTTTACAGTACATGAATAGATAAGGAATAAGGACAGGGGGGGGGAACGGGATGGGTGATATGAATAAAAACCATGTATATACCAAAAGGAGGATAGCGCTTTGGCAGGTAGTAATCAAAAGTGAAATATATCCGAATCTTTCTCTTGTTTCTGAATAGCGAGTTGTGTCCGGGTATTACCCCGTGTCCGAAGTTATCCCCATTTACCTTACGCAGATATATATACAAACAAATTAGTGCTCCAGTTACATGTATTATATTTCAGGTTTCACATTAGTCTGGCATCGATAAAGATATTATCCTCGAGACTTGTTGTATGATTTTTCAAATACATTTGCTCACACATGAGTACAAATTAAAGTATATATGCAATTCAATTAGCCACAGACGGTCACATAAACTGCTGCAAAAGTTCCTGAATGTCTGGAGACAGTGGCAGCGCACTATCAGGACTGGCAGACGAGAGAAAATCGACCGAACCAAGGAACGAGACATTTGTGGCATCTCCGGTGGTCGTGTTTGGTCCGTTTTGGCCACCGTTGGTCATTTGTGGCAGGGGCAGTGGTTGAGTGGCAGGAACAGTCGATAAACCAACATGCGACAAGGGGGAGGGGGCGAGGGACGAAAGAGAGCGAGTCTTAACCGAAGACAACTCCAGGGGGGAGGGGGCGTTGTCCAAACATGCCATCTCTTCCTTGTGGCCACTATTAGTGGAAGACAGGGGGGAGGGGGCGAGGGACGAAAGAGAACTGCTGTAACCCGAAGACAGGGGGGAGAAGTGGTTCTGCGTTGGTTCTTTATCGGTTTGTTGGACTGCGGCCATTTCTTGTGGCTCAGGCATCATCATCTGGTGCACCTCTTGTTGCACAATAAGGTCTTGCAATAACTCTTTCTGTCTCTGAATCTGGTTTTCCAGTTGTCTCTGTCTCTCCACCCACTCCTGCGATGGAGGAGGAGGAGGAGGAGGAGGAGGAGGGTGTTGTTGTTGTGGAGTGGAGAAGTTTGAAAGTGGCATGTCCAGCATTTGGTGTTGGACCGATGAAATGATAGGAGGGTTAGGCTCCATCGAGTGTGACTGTGGATGAGCTGGTACAGCGACGGAAGATGAGGGGGAGGGGGTGGGGGACGAAAATGTGCTGTTGGTGCTCACTGAACACGAAGGAGAAGGTGTGGAGGATGGGCTGTGTACCATTTGTACACATGACCAGTTGGAATCTGGGACGGAAATAGCATGTTGTCCAAACATGCCCTGCGGCCAACCACTTAGCTGTTTCTGCTCTATATAGCGAACAGTACCTTCAGTTTGTCTGAGGGAGCAAAGAAAGATTGTACACACATGAGTGGTTACGTTGAAGCACTAAACTGCAAACCCTTGGCATGTGAATAGGCATGTGTGGAATTCGCCAATTGTTAGGCGGGTGTGGTCCGTTTATTCTCTCTCATAGTGTTCTGCTAGCAATATACACACCTCCATGCTGGGCAATGCTGCTCAAACATGCAAACCTTGCTGGACAGAGTCTCACCCTGGAAGTCAAATCATCATCCTTTGCTAATATGGAAGCGTAAGAAACTTGTGCAGCTGTCGCTGGATTAATGAAGGGACTTACCCCACCACCTTACACAGCATGTCGTAATGAGTTGGTTTTTTGGTTTTCTTGTTGTATCTCAGAACGGCTTCAGCCTTAATCCAGACCCAGTCGCCTGACGCCGACATTACCCGGTATGGCGGCTTGCAGACGTAGCCAGTTCTTGCCACTGCATGATAGATGAGGTAGGGAAGGAAGGGAGAACAGCAGAGGGTTAAAAAACCTCTAAACATTAACCCTCTGAACCTTTCTATTTGTGGTTCTGTGCCATACTAATACATAGTCTAGTAATGGAGGTCGAGGTTTGTGTAGGGATAGATGATCATCTTCCCAGCATAGCGACCCTCCCAGGACACCGGGTGGCGTTGGTTGGTAGTTGTGTCGATATTACCTCTGAATAAGGGACACCACTGAGCAAAGGAGACTTTCGGCCCTCAAGGTGTCCCTTATCATAGTCTCGCAAGCCATGCTCATTTTGCGTGCATGCGTCGAGCCACGCGCACTCCTCCCGCCTTCTTCTACGTGTGTGGCGCTTCGACGCATGCACGCAAAATGTGTATGGCTCGCGAGACTACCTTATTCAAAGGTTTCAATCTATTATGTCTTACGGAACTCATGGGCCTGCTCCATCATCTCCGTGTCTCCTGGATGCATAAAGTCTTTGTAAGAAAACGCAATGAAATATTCCGGTTCGAACCCTAGAATATTCCTGATTCTGTCAACAGAACACATATATATACACCATACATTACTCAGAGAAATAGTAGCTTCCTTTATGTAGTTATATAAGACACACACACACACTACCAAACGGATTGCGACACATTTTTGGCAAGTGAAAACGCAAGAGTCACACCACGTGGCATGCACCTGCAAAATTTCTATTCCGTTTCGTAATGTTTACAGTTACACGTAAAACATTCGCTATGTGCAACAGTATATTACCTAGTACACAGTATAAAAACCAAAAACCGCATATTCAAAAGACTGAGTATATACGCTGGCATGCTCCCTTACCTATCATCAATACTCCTCATCATGTGGTCCAGGCCAAAAACACAGGTGAACGATAAGTCTGGGAACTCCATTTCTAGTATGGAGAGAGAAAGTGCCATGGGCCGGCACTCTGCCACTAGACCTAGCACATGAGGTCCCGTCTCCTCCTCAGATGATGATGATGTCATCACTAAAGATGGTTCTGAAGATGACTTTTGAGTGGAGCAAGGCGGGTGGTCGACTGACACTTTCAAATGCCCACTCAACCGAAGTAACTGAGATACAGTGACAAAGAATTAAACTTAGTAAAATAGGGTTAAAAATATTATGATGGAAAGGGGAGTTAAAGGTGCTAAGACAAAGTCTATCTACAAAATTTCTACCAAATATGTCATGCTGGTAGACCCTGGCCTGATTTCGAAGCCGATAGCTGTACGAGAGTGGCCTGCATTGTAGTGCCTTTTAAAAATTCAAAGCAATTTATATATAAGGTCACACTTATTGAAAAACCTGAGCAAACAGTGCAACAAAAGTCAACCCTCATGCCGCAACAACTGAGTTACCATTTTATTGCCACACAGCGGTGACTTTGGAGATGCAGAATTTCTTAGCTCAAGAAAAAACGTTCGATATTGACTTGGCTTGTCTCCTATAAAAAAAGAAAAAAATTAGGCGAATCCACGAGATCATAAAAAATTATACACCTTTTGGTTCAAGATTTTTGGTGATGGTTTTGCTGTCTTGCTCTGACTGGACGAAGTCGTGGAGACAGTGACCAATCACGTCGCGAGGACTGAGGGCCACAAAGGACTCCATGTTCTCACTGGCGTACAGGATCACACCATCACTGGCAATGACCATCAGGAACCCATCCATTGCCTGAGCAGAGAGAGAGAGAGAGAGAGAGAGAGAGAGCTATATGGTAGCTATAAATCAAGTGGGAAATTAATTACCTCATCCAGCATATCTGTTAGTACACTCTCGTTATGAGCTCCATTAGCACCATATACTGTTCAGAAGAGCAGAGAAGGGAGAAAGAAGAGAGACAGTTGATCAAATTTGGGCACCACTCCCAACAAGGTGCCGCTAGCTAGCTAATTACCGGTGGTCATGAAATCCTGAAACTTGAAAAAAGAGGTCGTGAGCCGAAGGACGGAGAGCTTGTCGAGCGCCTTCCCGTCCGCTCGTCGGTACGGCACCAGTTCCCCAAGTTCGTCTATCTCAACGTTCTGGTGCCGTCGTCTCTTCTTGGCCACGACATTCTGCCGGACTCCATCTTGTCCACCACCGTCGCTGTTTGCGTCGTCGTCGAGGGGAAAAGACATTTTGGCGAGAAAATATCTAGCTAGCAATAGCTATCACGAAGTGACCGTAACAAAACAGTAAACTCAGTGGTAAGATACGTAGCTAGCTACTCACACAGCTAAGTACGGCTCTGCTTACCTTGGAGGAGAAAATACAGACATGATTTTGTCTTCGCCGAGAAACCTTGGCGTAACGAGAAAAACAACGCCCTTTACCACTTCTTTATTATTATTTTTTATGAGACTCCTTTTTTATTGCGCAAAAGCGGATGTAGCTACGCGTACGTACAGGAGGGGGTATACCGAAGTTCAAGCCAACGGAAGGAATGCTAGCGCTAATTGCGGCTGGAGGCTTCGTCGCTTTGATATTCTATTTTACCACAAACTCATAATATTATACCTACGGTCAAACCACACTTGTGAAATTTGATATTAAATGAATTTTTGAACAGATCACGTGCACAAGTTTCCACGGGCTTTGTGCGCATGCGTATCGTTCCATTTAGTGCCCATCACAAATGTAAACATGACTCGTGGAGCAACTGGAGTTTCTACGTCGTTGGTAGCGTTTTTGTGCTGCTACGTCGAGCTATGCGTGGGTATGGATTACACCCCTCTCGAGGGAGATGCCATGTACGAGTTTTCTTGGGCCGGCTCGTCCTCGGCGGCGCGCGCTGAAGACGTAGCATTCCGGACAACAATCACTGAAGAAAGTATACAAAAGCACACATTGTAAACCCATGTTATACTGTTTTTAAAGGTGATCGCGTCACTCGGTTACTGGCCAATGAGCTTCTTGCTCCGGGGTTCACTGACGAGGTCGTTGAGATGGCAACGGCCCAGCAAGAGAAATACACGTGTGTCCTTCCGAAATCGGCGACTGCTGAGTTTGAAGAGGTTGGTGTGTAATGGAGAATGAGGGGAATTTATACCGTAACAAAGGAAACCAGATTTGATTCATGTGTATATAGAAGTGGTTACCAAAGTATAACAATCCTACCAAAATTAATATCGCATGTTTCCTGTGCACTAAAATTCCTCCCTTAGAAG
Organism: Geodia barretti; assembly: GCA_030341885.1. Classification (NCBI taxonomy): domain Eukaryota; kingdom Metazoa; phylum Porifera; class Demospongiae; order Tetractinellida; family Geodiidae; genus Geodia; species Geodia barretti. The sequence goes on along the minus strand of CASHTH010000755.1, from coordinate 50,131 downwards.
GTAAATATTTGTTGTATGATTAATCAAAACAGAGACCCTTAAGGGTGAAAGTTCAAATTTCTTTTTTACTTACAAGTCATGCCTCGCTAAAAGTGTGTTTGAGCGAGGCATGACTTGTATGTTCCCTCAACAATCTTCTTCCTGTGCTGATCGACCGAATATCACGTTTTCCCCCGCACTGTGTGGTAGCTGAGATCATGTTTCTTGTGTAGTGTATAATATAATCACCACCAATGTAGGATCTTGAAACTTTTTGCGTTGTTGATCAGCTATATAGTTGTGTGTAATTTTAGCCTTTTTTTTCTTTCACGGGGTTAGTAGGGGGTTTAATCACAGTCGTAAATAAACAAAGAAGTACTGCCATATTTATGGATGTGACAGGATTACCTTTCGAATTTTAGTCATGTTTGTTGGTGTGATTCAGGAACAATAGCATGTGATGCGAATGCAAGCAAAAGCATGATCACGTTGTGTGTTGATGGTGGTACATTTGCTGCAAGTATAACACTTTGGAACACATGGATTTTTGCCCTAAAAATAATCCCCTCTCTCTGTTCAGGAGGAGGAATTGGAGTCAAAGTACCTTACTCCGGAGTCTCTACTCCAGCCACTCCAGTTTCAATGTCTCGAACTGGTACTGAATGTGGACTTTGCCTCATGAAAATTTACTGTAAAATTGTTTCTATTTTTAGAGCCAGGGTTATTGGTCGTATGAGCTGTGCCACGGACAAATACTGAGGCAGTATCACGAAGAGAATACGGGAAAGGTGAATACCTTGTGCGCATGCGTCATACGTCGGGATTCACGCGCACGCGCCGTATATACGTGGGCGACATAAATAGCGCACGGTTTCTAAATTTAGAGTGCAGACGTCATTACGTGATGTATTTGCCACGTGGAAGGAGACACGCAAAACGGTCTTTGCAGGCGGTTTTCGTGTGTTGCGAGACGACGGGGCAACCATGGGCGCTGCTTATAAGCTCCCGAGAGCGGGGACGAACGTCAAGAAACCGCGGAAAGCCGATCGCAGAAAAAGAAGTCCCAAGAAAACCCAAGAAAATCTTACTCCTAGCTTCCGACTCACTCGCAGAAGCTAAAAAGCCGTCATGGGTCTCTGGATATCGAACCTCAAGAAAATCTACGACAGTTTCGGAGAGCGTCAGGCCAAAATCTTGATGCTTGGTCTCGACGGCGCGGGCAAAACGACGGTCCTCTACAAGCTGAAACTGCACGAAGTAGTCAGCACCATACCGACTATTGGATTCAACGTTGAGACGGTACAACCCGTGAAGCACGTGAGCTTCACCGTCTGGGACGTCGGCGGACAGGACAAGATCAGGCCTCTGTGGAGACACTATTTCCAAGGATGTGAGGGGCTGGTCTTTATCGTGGACAGCGTCGACACGATGAGATTTTCAGAGGCCCGAGACGAACTCACCTGGATTCTGAACTCGGATGAAATGGCGGGGGTGCCCCTGGTCGTTCTGGCTAACAAGCAAGACCTCCCAAAAGCTCAGTCGCCATCTGAAGTTGCGGCGAAGTTGGGTCTCCCGCAGGTGAAGGACAGGAAATGGTACGTGCAGGGCAGTAGTGCGGTGTCCGGCAGTGGACTGTATGAAGGAATGGAGGAGCTCGCTCGACTCACCAAAGAATTCCAGAACCGATACAGAAACTAACTCTATTTGATTCAACATGTATCTGTCACAATTGCTTTTTTTGTTGTCGTGATTTCCTCTCTGCTATATATTATCTTATTCATGAATGTATGTAGTTTTGGACTGGTATAAGCATATTTATTGTGTCTTGTGATGAGCAACTTCAGTCCCATAAAAAAAAATTACGTACTACAAGTGACATGGGCGACAAAAACTCCATGGCTGCATGTTGTTTCATACTCTAATTCTGATGCAGGGGATTAAAATGGATGAATATATCCTGGGTAAAGCAAGGAAGTCAAGTTTGGGTGACACAAATTCCGAGGAGAAGGAGGAGAGAGAGGACGGGGAGGAAGAGGGTGAAAAACGAAAGGTGTGCTCTCACTTATCCTATCCTGTGTATAGTCTCTCTTTTTATGCTCTTTCTTTCTCTTCTGGGCAATAAAGAGTTTTCCTCCTGCCTTATATATGTATGTGTTTGGATCTATCATGTCAATTAATGTGTGTTTGGATCTATCATGTCAATTAATGGTGCATGTTGATGTTTTAAGTAAACTCACTGTTCTCTAGATTCCAACGTGGCATTTCAATGGATTTGACTATCCCTACCACAAGGTGGATATGACGGGGGGAACCCCCTGCGATCTCCGTGGTAACAATCCCAGGAGTGTTAGCATCCTGTACATCTGTCAGACCGACGCCCAGACCTACGGCTCAGTCAGTCCACCTCCCTTCTTCTCTCTCCCTCTCTGCTCTCTTGGCCACCTTATTTGCACTTTTTGTTTTGTTCTTTTTCTCTTGTTTCCTCTTACTTTTTTACTACTTTTTCATGCTCTCGTTTTTTCTTTCCTCTCATTTTTGAGGTCTCTATTATTTGTTCTCCCTCTTTTTCTTTTTCTCTTTTTCGCTCCCTATATGTATCTACTCTCTTTTTCTCTCTTTCATTCCCTATTTCTCCTCTCTCTTTTTTCTTCCTCTTCCCATCTTTCTTTTCCCTGTTTTTCTGCTCCTCTCAGTTATTGCTGGTACAGGAGTCGACTGCATGTCACTATGTTGCAATAGTTGGCTCCAAACAGCTCTGCCAGAACAAGGATTACAGGTACAGTAGATTACTATGATCTGTATAGATTACTGAGACTGTTGTTAGATTACTGATGATTGGGTAGATTACTAAGACTGTATGGAGATTACTGATGATTGGTAATAGACTTGAGGTAGATTACTGATGATTGGGTATAGATTACTAAGACTGTATGTAGATTACTGATGATTGGGTATAGATTACTAAGACTGTATGTAGATTACTGTGATTGGGTACTCGATTGTTCTGTTCCATAGACTGAAAGAGCAACCAGTCTACACCATCTCCTGCTACTCTCAAGGCAGCTCACCAAAGTCAGTGAAAACTTGATTCCGCAAATTTCGTTTTAAGTTTGCCCCCAATAACTTTCACTTTCAGTTTGTTAAACCGTTTGTGTATTTGGTGTTTTGTAAACACAGCTGCATCACTATTAGTGCAAATTTCGTGTAAGTTGCCTCTTCCCACAGATGCCGCTTGGGAAAATGTTGAAAATATATGGACACATTGTTTTTTGAAACTTTAACCATTTCTCTTTTCAGAAAGCCTGGAATTCTCAGAGAGCAAGAGTTTGACATCATCACCATGACTACCAAGACACCAACCGTCTCAGACACTCCCAAAACCGTCTCAAAAGGTTCAAAACTAAAATTTGTGAATCCTTGGGCACAAGTATTATTAGCTGCTTGATGAATTCACTGGCGGTTGGTATTACGGTGAAAGATGATGTTTTGGCTATAAAAGATCTTTTTCTGACAGTTTGTGATTTTTCCATGAAAATGTTTTTGTGTGCATTTAACCCTAGGTGTATTATCTTTGTTCTGTATAATGTAGGAGGGACTCCAGGGTCAAAGGTGAGCAGCAGTGGGCCAAGTCTTGACGAAGCCATCATCCTCACTTTCCTCACCGGGGAAATGTGCCTTCGTGGGGTATGGCGTAATCTCTATAATCTGATCGTTGGGCCTTGTTTGTTAGTAATCTACCTAGTAATCTACACCCAGTCACAGTAATCTATGGTTACAGTCTTAGTAATGTACACCCAGACACAGTAATCTATGGCTATAGTCTTTAGTAATCTACACCCAGTCACAGTAATCTATGGCTACAGTTTTAGTAATCTACACCAAGTCACAGTAATCTATAGCTACAGTCTTAGTAATCTATGGCTACAGTCTTAGTAATCTATGCAGTGATCCATAGTAATCTAAGTTAATACCTGTAATCCTAGGCAGCCAGGTGTATATAATTATACGTGTGCAAAACCCAAAAATTTTCTCTACCTCTACGCCAATACTCCGGTAACTGTTAATTCTCATTTCTGTCTGTGAATTCTTCCAGGGCAGTGGATGGTGGATCCATGAACTGTGTCTCAAGAAACAAGTGAAGCAAATACATCAGGTATGTATGTACTCCATCTCTCTTTCTTAATGCCTTTTCTTTTTACCACTAGCATTTATACATGTGTGTATTTTGTGCACCAAGTTCGTGTTCTGTTCTCTTCCATGTGGGGCAATATGATAATGTTTATAAAATACCATATGTTGTACTAGACAGCGAGTCATCGAAATTTTTGTGCCTTTTTTACTTCTCAGCCACTGTTGTGTGTGTCTGTGTGTAATGTTGGCGTAACATCTCTATGAGCTAATCCGTAATCGGCATCGTGTGTTGATTGCAGGAGGTTGATAATTCCGAGACGGAGGTCCTCCTGGGAGTCTGGAACGAGGACGACCACATGGAATGGTATGAGAGAGAGGGACAGAAGAAACACACGGCCTCGTAAGTACCATACTGCACCTATCAAGCCCTGAATGAAACTTTGCGTTCAAGCACTGAATGAGACCTTGCGTCTTGCTACTGTGTCTACATACAGTGTTTAATTCAGGCCAAAGACTTGATTTGTGAAATTTTGCGGTTCAGAATCCACAAAAAGATTCAAAACAGTTTTATGAATTCTTAGTACGTAAATTGTTTCCTTGGGTCCTATTAAATTTTAATACTCTGCCCTTATCTCTATAGGAGCGTTACTCATCTCTATAATGGAGGTGACGTGTGTGACATTACTGGCAAGCCTCGTGTCTGCTACGTCAAATTCAAGTAAGACATCTAACACCTTTACTCAAACTTTACTACTTGGAATGTTTTTGGCAAGAAGTGTCTGTTTAACAGTTGTACGTGATGTTTGCGCATGCATATTGTTGGTTTATACATACACAGATTATAGGGAAAATTGCCCAATTCAGACGACTGCTTCACTGCCAGAAGTCTACTTGAGCATTCTACATAGAACGTGCATGGACCTTGAATCCAAGGAAAAAAGCACAATTTGCACTTCATGAAGAACGACCTTCTAGTCTCTCCAAAATAGATATCAGTCAACTTGCACATCTTACGGTGCATTTTTTCGATCCTATTTCCGTCTGTGTCCAGGTGTTCGAGGAAGGGCAAGTCCCCCTCTCAGATCTCACTCTACCTGACAGAGCAGAGCGTCTGTGTGTACACACTGACAGTGGAGGGGCAGTTCATCTGCCCTCTACTGGAGACACTGGACGACCACGGTCTGTTCCAGGTACAACATACCGCCTCGTCATCACTGTTTAATGAGGGGTTGCCCCTGGATGATCCCCGTTCTGATGAGACTCACGACTCTGAGTCTGAGACCGGTACGGAATCGGGACAGGAGGAAGATTCTGTAATTTCAAAGGATTCAGATCAGGTGGAATGGGAACCAGAGCAGATGGAATGGGAATCGGACCAGGTGGAACGGGAATCAGACTCTGATACAGACAATCCACACTCGAGACAAAAGAAAGTCTAGTATATACCACACATGATTTAGTATAAATCAGATCATTTTTATCATAGACACCACTGGTATTATATGATGTATGATTATGATGTTCATTGGAATCTACCACTAGTGTAGTTTCGAACGTGCGTATAACAACAATCCCCATGGATAAACTAAACAGCAGCACGTCAATTAATAACGGACAAAGTTGCACATAATTTTAAAGTTCCCCCCTCAGAAATAGTTACCCAATGCGTCGTACAAAATGTACACACAAAAAATGCAGTTAATGATGAGAGCACACAGTGATTGATTAATGGACTGACTGTTAATGATTATTAGGGGCTGTGTTGGTAATTGTACTATAGTATTATACTAGCTGCTGTGAAACAGTTTGGAGTGAGAAGTCTGCTGATTAGGGGGCGGGGCCTGCCGATTAGTGGGCGGGGCTGGGGAAGAGGGAGAGGAAGGAGGGAGGGGTTCCCAGACAAAGATGCCATGTAGCTGTGTGTGGAGAGGAAGACGAGAGGAGAGGTATTATATATACAGTGAATCCTAGAATAAGGGTCAATTTTGGGATATCAAAACTCCATATTATGTTACCTCTAAAGGTCCCAGTGTAGTTAGATGATGTAATGGTGTCTACACTACAATCACTAGTGTTTGTCTACAATACACAGCAAAGTATACACAAGTGTAGTGTATATACACTTTACAGTAAGGGCCCTGTGTAATACTACGATAGCCTATATATGTACACAGAAAGAGTTTTGTGTAGAACACATTGTAGCGCTCACTTTCCCCCCCTCTGGTTGCTGTTCGGGCTCGGCCCTGCAGTCATACTGGTGTACAAACGATATCTTCTCTCTCCCTCTTCCAGCTGGACCAAGGGGAACTGGGGGTGTATAGAGACTGAGATCATTGCTATACAGTGGAACTCCTCTAATTCAGAAAGTGTAGGTTTAGTTAGGTGTCTATATTTAACACTTAACCAGCCACAGACACATAAAATGTGTCCAGAGCCTCAATAAGTCCATAAGAATTTATATTGGGTCATAATACTAGGCACTAATACTTTATACATCAATTTCTGCTTATTTAAGGAGATACCCATGGCTTCCAAAGGGTTAAGTGTGCAAGAAACTGTTCTTAGGGAAAGAAAAGGTGTCCTTATTAGGGAGGTGTCCCCAATTCAGGGGTTAAAGTTCATGCACGTACAATTCTTTGGAAGATTCCTTATTAGAGGGGTGTCCTCATGAGTGTCCCTGAGAGTTCCAGGGTCTTCCAGCTATTTACCCTGGTGCCTTACTCTGACATGTACACTGAATAGGCCAAAGTGTAGTACGTTGATGAGGATGTGTGTGGTAATATATACTCACTGCTAGAAGGTTTCTGAGTACTGAATTGTTGCCTGGTGTGCTATATACTCTTATAGGGGGAATGTGGCATTATATAAATAGGCCAGTGTCCTACGTTGATGAGGATGTATGTGGTAATATATACTCACTGCTGGAAGGTTTCTGAGTACTGAATCTGTGGAGGGGCTGAGGTCTGGTGTCAGGAGAGGGAGGTCTGTAGTCTTGACGTAGTGTGGAGTCATGTGATGGAGACCTGAGGCAAGAAAGAGCATCGTTAAACTTTGCTCTGCGTAATTTGTGGGCAGAGACCAGTAACTAGTAAGTACAATGTTTCGCGCTAAAACTCAAATTGTGTGAATATTTTCTGTCAAATTTGTTGGTGAAGACCAGCGATATATACACCGACAAATTTTTCTTCCCCACTATTAGAGTCACTGAGAGTGGTGGTTGAGTGAGAGATGAGAAGGACCCCATCCTGCCTGTGTGTAAGAATCTCCCCACCACATGTATCACCTGACACCTCTACCACAGGTGCTTCATTGGGGCACACACCAGGAGCTTCAGTGGATAGATCTTTAGTACTTGAACCACCACTGCCTTACATTCCAACAATACCACACATGCATGTATACCACGACATTTGCTAAGCCTATAGTAAAAAAAATTCGGGACGGCCTAATTATAATCGGGATGGCCCAAAAAACTGCCCCAAATTCAAAGAATTTCTGCCACTCACTTGGACTATTTGCCCAAGAGAGGAAACGAAGCTAAATTGAAAGCTTTCTCTATACAAATACTTACCCATGTCCTGCTTGTCTAAGAGTAGCGCCTGATCTTCCTTCCTCTCTCCAGTCAAGACATTCGGCCACAGACTTACCCCCAGAGCCCGGGTCCATCTGACATATGGGACTGTTTATGAATCTCGGATTCTGGCGGATGAATTTGGCTCTCGTGCCCTTCACGTGTTTGGGGGAGGAGCGCTCGGGTGTGCCACCTCTGCTACTGGCCGGGCTCCCACGAGGGCTGGGGCTAAGGGATATGTGAGAGTCTGTTTCTCGCTGGATTCTTATCTCTGGGGTTCGGGCACGTGCCATACGCTGAGGGAAGAGAGGGAGAGGGAAAGAGGAAGGAGGGGGAGAGAGAGAGAGAGAGAGAAGGGGAGGGGGGAGAGAGAGAATGAAGCACATTGTGGCATAACTGATTCCGTACATTAGCGGACGCTACAGCCACACACTGTTCTGTTACCCTGCAGTTAGCCATATACATGTTCGCAGCTGGACTAAAGGAACAGCACAATGAACGGGGAAACGCAATATACAAAAACAGCGACAGGCAGGCAGGCAGGCAGGCAACGCTAGCTAGCTAATTAACCCAGGCCGAGGTCTAGCACTGACAAACTATCCCACCTGCGAACGAGAGAGCACGGGGTGTCATATCTACAACTCACCGTTACGTCCGATGTTGCATCCATCGTCCTTGGCTGTAATAAACTGTACAGTCCACTGGTTTTGCGGTGACTTCCACAATAGCCAGCAACGAGACGGACGTGTAGGGTACGTGTAACTCAGACAGTAAACTGTAAAGTCGGGCAACAATGAACTAGAGAGAGGAAACAGAGTTTCCCGGTCGGGACTGTTGCTAGGGACGTTGCTAGGGGTTGGACCAATCGCGTTTCCGGGCGCAATGCGCGCGCAGAGACCCACGTGTTGCAAAATTGGCCGGCATGCGGTGTGTGTAACGCGGCACTGCTGTGTGTGGTTGGTGTTTGTGGGGCCCTCAGTGACTATACTATACTCGAGTGCCTTTGGCTTTGTTCGGTATCAATTTTCACTCGATATTCAGCGTGGGATCCAAGGAGTATATACGGACGGCCTTTCCAAGCTGGGCGTTTAGCATTATACAACCTGCACGCCCCCGCCCCCTCCCCCTCTCCCCCCACCCCAAAAACGCATGGGAGACGAAGCCATTCAGTGTGACGCCCTACTGAATTTTGTTATGCGGCCGACTAAGCTGATCTGCTGATGATATCAACAGCCGGCGGGGGACAGCAGATAGGCGTTGGCATTGTATGTCCACAGCAGCCGGGATATGCGGAAGGTCGGTGTGAATATATAGATCTTCTGCGGTGTCCTGTCGAGTCGTAAGTGCAGAGAGTTTCGTACTGCGAGATCGACAGCTAGTTTGGAGCGAAAGAGACTGTACCGTACACGAGACAAGTCTCATTCTTCTTCGCCCGGAGTTTTTGTTTGATATTACACGTCGTATTGGGCACCTCGGGGCACGGAGGATTTTGCCCGCGGCTGAAAATACAAACCCAAACGTTTCTATAGCTCCGGCGAATTCAAGCGGTCGCCGATTCTCTCCACCGCTTTTGAAAGAGTCAAGGAAAAGCTTTGCTGTGCAAAATTCCCTTCAAGAACCAACTGTACACGAACGGAGAAGGATACGTTTTCGTCTGGAACTCTGTGGTGTGTGCATTTTCATCGGACAGCGAGAAGTTTTACTGGTGAGTCGTAACTGTAGTTTCGTAGCTAACGTCGTGTGGCGTAGCCCTGTGCTTGCGGTTTGTGCGTGTTGCAGAACCGTTTTATTCTTTCAACCATTCTCTGCACTACTGTTAGCGAATAAAGTAAGCCAAACGAGAGGCTTGCGACCGAAGGAGTTTCTTACTACAAGCCTTACTAGCCGTGGGCTTGTTCGCGTTTCTATAATAGGCAGCGCGTATCATGCCCGGTAGACTTTTCCCATGCACAGTACGCTGCTAGCGACTCGACAAGGAGTTACTGTTTATGTCTAAGAGCTAATCCAATAACCGCTCCTTTTGCAGTAATGCAGATTTAGTTTATGTGGCGGCATGTCAACTCCTGGTATGTCGTGTCTGCGCGGAGGAGCGGGCACTAGTGGCTCATCACCCTTGGCAAATCACCAGTGTGGGAGACCGTGGCTTTCGGGCCTTCTTGCCTTTGGGTTATAGAGTTAGCCTATGGAGTGTGTACATTTCAGCTGGCCAGGTGGTGAGACGGCCACTTTGAGTAATTATCCACTTTTGGCCGGAGTAATTGAGAGATTCCCGCGGCCAGTCGCGGCGTTTTGGCTGTGAGCAACGCATCAGCTACAAACGATCCATTATTCAGGTATCCAATCTGTACTCCTCGCTGCCAGACCTGTTTTCGGCACCGCGTATCAAAGTGTTGAAGAATTAGGGTAACAGCGTTTTGTTAGTTTCACTCCCACTTTCCACTTTGGCATGGTCGTGCCTTCCGCCTCCACACTTTGGCTTGGCACCCCTCTCTCCTTCCTTTCTCTCTCCTTTGCTTCTCACTCCCTCTCCTCCCTCCCTCTCTTCCCTCCCTCTCCTCCCTCCCTCTCCTCCCTCCCTCTCCTACCTTCCTCCTCTCTTCCCTAATCAGAATACAGTGGCGTATAAACTACCGAAGTGTCCCAGTTAGTTTAGTGTAAACATTTCCAATTTTCTTGCATGATTTTGGGAAGGAGGAAATGGGAGAGGTAGTGGTTAAAAATATTGTCTTTGTTTAAGGACGTATCACTTTTTAAAACTTCCTCAATATATTGACTAGTTTTTATTAACCACTAACTTGTGTGTGAATAGCTAAACCAAAATAGATTCCTGCATCTCTAGGATTGAGTGTCGTTTGGGTTACACTGGAACTTCAACTCTGGCACACCAATGGACAGAAGAAAGCGTCCATATTAGTCCTCAGTTCAAGACTTGAATTGCACGCAAAACTGTTCTTGTGTGTGTGTGTGTGTGTGTCATTTCACTGCTCTATGCAAGCAGGGGTTAAATTGCATGCAAGAACTGTTCATGGGGAGAGAAAAGGTGTCCTTATTAGAGAGGTGTCCTTATTTCAAGGGTTGTATATACATACATATTGCACGCAAGAACTGTTCTTGGTGAAAGAAAGAGGTCATCATTATTAGAGAGGTGTCCTTCTTTTAGGAGTGTCCTTAGAGAAGAGTTCCACTGTAATAAACATAGGCGTGTGTAATTGTTATTACATCGCGTGTGAATTGAGTTGTTGAAAGTTTTTAACGTGACTATGAAACTGACGCCAGCCAAATTGTAACAACACGAGCGACACTGTTTTTGGATTTAACGTTTCGCGAAGTTCAAAACGCAACCCCCAAAAATCTCGCCCTACCTACAGTGGTTACACTACACACCGTAGTCTGTGGTATTGTTACAATGTTGTTCATCTCTCCGCTATATGATACGCATACAATGATATATATAATATTGCAATAATAATACTGAACGATGTTGTTAGGTGGTAACTAAACGAGTGCTGTTAACTTTACAACATTTTCTTAGTCGTGAGAATATTGACTTAGCAGTACAGAAAACTCACACCAGTACTGAGCTACTGTTTTCATAACTTGTTCGCATAAATAATAAATAATTTTGTTTACTTTCAAGACCATTGCTGCTCCATAGTATAGTACTGTGTATACATATGTGTTAGCGACAGCTGGATTTTTTTGTCGTAGAATTTTTTACATTTTTTGGGGAAATCGGAAGTTATTTTGTATTTTCCCGTTTTAGATTGCTGTGACACAGGTAACCATGACAACCCGGGCAGCTAAGAGACCCCGTTGCCATGGCAGTGGACCGGCAGTTGTAAGTCGCCATAATTCCATGTACAACATGTGTGTGTGTTTTGCATGCGCAGCGAGGGTTACAGTACTTGGTTGTCATTCGACTCCCGCATGCTATCTACTACTGTCAGTCTCTCCGCGAGCTACTAGCGGGAGACCACGAATAAATGCTTCATAGCCCCTGCCCATCAATTAGCGGTACCGCGCATGCACAGTTTGCCAAGGTTTTTGTTGCCCTGGGTTCGAGTCATAAACAACAGCTGCTCTCTCTTCTTTGGGAAAAACTTGTTCTTCGACCCACTGCGTGTTTTCTTTTGCATCGGAGCGGAACGTAAATATTTGCGTTTTGGCCCAGCATGACGGTTATCGCTCGCGTACGATTGAAATGTACAGTTTGTAAACGTAGCACGTGTACGAATCAATGTTTTTTTGGCGTAATGTTCTATCTCTTTCAGCCGTCAACAGCAGCTACACTTTAGTTCAACGATCGATGAATGTAGTAATTATTTTGACTCTGTCTGACTTGTAGGCTATAAAAGTTTAGACCTAATAAAAATTTTGCTTAATTAATTAACCCTTTACATACCAGCAGTGCCTTTGAGGCACACACAAACACACACATGTACGGGGATGTTCTAATAAATATCCGATCAAATTTGGCCCTGTGTCGTCCTTTGAACTTTGCGCGCCAACCAGATTATATCACAGTTTTGCTGTTGCTTTTACAACGGCCAGCACCCTGCCGCACAAACGGAATTCTTGGAATGCGCATGACTTGTAATGATGTAATTCCATCCTTTAGATCTTTATCTGTCGACATAATTGGCCATGTATTAGTAGCAAGTTTAGATGTACAAATTGTACAGGTTGACGTGATTACTAGTGCGACCTTATTAGCACTACATGTGCCACTGATATCGTTAGACATTCTTACGCAGGATTTTGGTGGCCATGAATATCATTATGAATCTGGGTGGCATAAAACGACGATAGATTGTAGATTTTGATGCAGTGATGTGAGCTGTATTACCACGCACGTGTAGTGATTGTTGTGATTGATGTGTTATGGTGTGTGGGTGAGTGTACTCTGTAATTGAGCAGTCTGCACTACCAGCTGTCCGTGAAAGAGAGAGAGATGGAGAACTAGGGGGATAGAGAACTAGGGGGATAGAGAAAGATTGAGGAAAGAGAGAGAGATGGGGTAAAGTGAAGAGAGAGAGTGAGAGAGAGAGGAGAGAAGGAGGGTGAGAGGAAAATTTGTGTGGTGTGTAGGTGGTGGTATGTTGCTAACTAAACAAATTGGATTTGTTCCCAAAGCATGTGCAACACCATATTAAATTAGTCAAATCAATTAAGTTATCCCCAGCTTCAATTAGTGCGTACATATTCCCCTAGGTTTTCAACAAGGCCTTGATAGTGGTGTGCAGTAGGAAGTGTGTCTATTGCCTATACTCCCCTAGGTTTCCAACAAGGCCAGTGGGTATTTGCAGTAGGAAGTGTGTCTATTGCCTATACTCCCCTAGGTTTTCAACAAGGCCAGTGGGTATTTGCAGTAGAAAGTGTGTCTATTGCCGTGCAATATGTTTTGTAGACCATCATACCCATACATTTGACGTTACATTAAACAGTTGCCTCACGAAACAAAGTTTCACCGCGCATTATTGCGTTACGAGATCTTCAACCCACCACCTCAATTCTCAAGGCTGGGGGTTATACCTAGTAACCTATGTGCATATGCTATCTTCTCTTGTGCGTTGCGCTGATTTTAGGTTTTTTTTGTTCATATGGCATGTGGAAAATGATTGGAGTTGGATCTATCCTTTTTATGCTAGTTTGTTGAGTACTCATTTAGTCCTTTTTAACCCTTTCCCTCCTCTCTTCATTTAGTCCTTTTAACCCTTTCCTCCTCTTCATTTAGTCCTTTTTAAACCCTTTTCCCTCCATTTAGTCCTTTTTAACCCTTTCCCTCCATTTAGTCCTTTTTAACCCTTTCCCTCCTCTTCATTTAGTCCTTTTTAACCCTTTCCCTCCTCTCTTTGTAGTGTGCCCATCCCAAAAGAACAAGAAGATCACTACAAACAGCTGAAGAAACCAGCAGGCAGAGTAAGTTCATTTTACACTCTCGAAATTCGAATTTTTATTTCTTCGAAAATTCAAACAAAAGTGGTAGTAACATTTCATTAGTTGGAGGTGTTTCTGGGCGTTTGAAATTTCAAAAGTGGTAGCGATAAGTCTTGTGGTTTTGTAGACATGTGGAGATGTGTACTGTTGAGATGACGAGATAGGCCTAGCGGCTTTGACTAGTTAGTGAGCCTTGAAAAAAGGGGAGGGAGGGAGGGGGGTGTGTGGAGGTTTTGAGTAAACTTTGGTAAGAGGGAGAGAGGAGAGAGGGAGAGAGGAGAGAGAGGGAGAGGGAGAGAGGGAGAGGGAGAGGGGGAAGTAGGTTTGAATCGCGAGTGCTCTACGATGGTTGAGGCTCGCTTGAACTTGCTGTGTGACTTCAGTTCATCTTATCCAGACCTACTATACCAAACTGCAGATTATGAACATTTGCTTGAGAGTTGGGGATATTATTGCTTGATAATGCTGCTAGCCCACCAAAATAGCATGGACCAGGCACACTCAAGCAGGCTGGCACAAAAAGTGGGAACGGTAGTGCCATCTTCTAGTGCAATGGGCAGAGGTTTTGATAGCAACATTTAGAGGGCGTATGATTTCGGAAAGCTGGAATGGGGTCAAGGTGAAATTGAAGCCCTTAAGGCGAATCAGGTGATTCAGTAGCTTTGCCAGAAATTCCATCTTAGCACACCTCACCCACTTTTACTTTCTCCCTCTCTCTCTCTCCCTCTCTTACCACTCTGTTTTCTTGGAACCCCTCTCTAAGGACACCCCTGAAATGAGGACACCTCTTTTCTTTCTTCCCCAGAACATTCAATTAAACCCCTGAAATAAGGACACCTCTCTAGTAAGGACACTTTATTCTGTCCCATTGGTGTCTGGATTAGCCAACATACAACAGACTGTGATTATAAACCGCCTACACCAGTGCATACCATTGCTGGGAACAGTATTTCACTCCTCACCAGTTGAGTAGGTCCGAGGTTCCTGTTAATCCTGTTTATCCTGTTTACAAACAGGTTTTTTTGGCTGGTTGCCCAGTACAGTACACCAATGGTAGTGCTTCTTGTTTATTAGTCAGATTATTCAACTATGATTGTGAAGTAGGACATTAATCTCGAAAAAGTCTCATGCAATTTGAATGTTGGTTTTATGCGTCGATGCATGGACAATTTTGTTGTATGATACCCATACCGACACAGAATACAACCCAGAGTAGTTGCCTCACACTAATGCACTCGGCAATTATAGAGTATCACTGCCTAGCTCACATTGAAGCTGTAAGAGACGTAACTTTCAAAGTACAATATCTCGACCACTAGACGCCAGTCTTCCTTTCGTTAGGAGGAAGTGTTGTTAAACACTTGTAGTTTGCTTGTCTGTTGACTCATGTTTTCATGTACTTGTCATGTTCATGCAGGACATGTAGATTTGTAGAACGTGTACCAGTGATTAGTTATCTTTGATGCTCCCCTGTAATTAGCCAGCTGATTATACACCCTTCTGCACAGCAGTTGTTAGGTGGTTAGTGTGACTTGTGAGCTATGTATGTTGGAGGAAATCAATTATCGAGTTACTGAGGCAGCTCAGCTGGCTGTGCCAAATCACTCATACAGCTAGAGCAAGGCAGAGCACTCTGTGTTCTAGAGAGGGCTCTACCAACTGAGGCAGCTCAGCTGGCTGGGCTGAATCACTCATGGCATACCGAGCACTCTGTGTTCTAGAGAGAGCTCTACCAACTGAGGCAGCTCAGCTGGCTATGCAAGGCAGAGCAGAGTAATTACTCATCCATATCATCACACAACAACCACTGTGCATGCATTGTGCCAGGGTAGGTCATGCAGACTATCAGTTTACTCGCTGCCAGTTTTCTTTACTACAGCTCATGTTAGTTCAAGATCTTATCTGGAGTGGTTGGCGTGTGAGCAAATGGCAGTGTGTAGGAGTGATTTTGGCACAGGGTCTTTCGGCAACAGTATTAGGTTTCTGTCTGTTGTAGTTGCTGACTTTGTGGCTTGCACTGCATGTGATAGAGCGCTGACCTGGACAGCAGAGTGTCGGGTGGGTTCGAATCCCACCCAGGGCATGTGATAGAGCCCCTACCAGCTGAGTTGCCCTGGTAGCTCAGTTGGTAGAGCGCTCGCCTAGACTGCAGAGTGTCGTGGGTTCGAATCCCACCCAGGGCATGTGATAGAGCGCTGACCGGCTGAGTTGCCCTGGTAGCTCAGTTGGTAGAGCGCTGACCTAGACTGCAGTGTGTCGTGGGTTCGAATCTCACCCAGGGCAGCTCTTTCTTTGAAAAGAAAGAGAGGTCCTGGATTTTTGGCCATGTCCATGACACGTGGCTGGTTTGTAAGCTACAACTGGAGTGGACAGAGATAGTATTGTATGTTGAAGAAGTGGAGAAGGGGGGGAGGACAGTGGTTGTAAGGGGCTGCTATAAAGGAAAAGGAATGGATTCCAAAAGGAAAACCAAACCCAAATCAGCTAATAAAAGTGTCTCCCCAAAGTCTAGCTAGCGGCCAAACCAACACACACACTGCATGCCACAAACACACACACACACATAGACACACTTCTTTCAATTCTCTGGCACTATATAGTGCTCAACTCAGGGCCACAGATATCCTATTACCCATCACCCCCACCTTCCTCCCCCTCCCCCCTCTCCCTCCCTCCTCCTTCCTCTAGTCCTTGTTTTCTTACAAATCACGGAAAGAGCAAAATATTTACCCGAAAGTGTAAATATTTCCTATTTCCTATTAAAATTCAGCTACCCATGAAACATTGCTCCAGTGAGATAAATGGCATTGTTAATGACCTTGAGACCACGAAAAGGTCACGAGAATTCATTTTCATGGAAATCTCACGAAACCCCTCCTCCCTCCCTCTTTGTAGCCCGACCCTATCTCCAGGAGAGTGTCCCGACCGAAGTTCTAGTTCACATCTTCTCGTTCCTTCGCGAACGAGAGCTCGCCAGAGTCGCCCGCGTCTGCCGCAGGTTCAGAGAGATCGGAGAACTGCAGTCGTTATGGTGGGCCTCTCTTCTCCCTCTCTCCCCTCCTTCCCTAACCACTGTGTCGCTCTCTTCCTTTTTCCCTTTTTATTTTCTTCTCTTTCTTTCCCCCTCCTTTCTTATGCTCTTTTTACTTTTTCTCCTTTTACTTTGGTGGACCTCTTTTCTCCCTTTTTTTCTCTTTCCATCAAAAGTAATTACTTTTCTAAACCATTTTTTCTGATGCTTTTGACTTTTATATTCCATTTATTTCCTCCTCATCTACCAACGACTCAAAAACCGGTTTTCCTAACAGGAGAAACCTGTTTCACCGAGTCTTTGAACTAGAGGCGGCGTACGTCCGCCCGTCATCGTCCGACCAGAAGACTCCGCCCACTTCTGAACTCAACTGGAAGGAGCAGTTTGCCCTCATGGTCAGTTGTAGTAAAATCCCGAAATGCCTGTTTTGAAATCTCTCTCTTGCCTCTCTGTCTCTGTAGCACGGATGTCTTCACGTCTACCCAAAGATGGCATCCCTCCCCCTCTCTCATCCCCTCAGGTCTGAGGCTCCTTACAGCCAGGTGCGCTCATGTGTTCGTATATACGTTGTACGCGCTGCATGTGTGGATAGCTTTCTTAGCTTCCTCAGATTTTAATGAATGGATTTACATAGCACGCCTGAAATGAGGGCATCTCTCTAATAAGGACACCTTTTCCTACTCCAAGAACAGTTCTTGCATGCAGTTTTTAAACTCGCTAATGTGGAAACTCTTTCATCTGTCCCGTTGGTGTCTGGATCAGAGTTCACTCCCTCCTCCCCTCCCTCCTTCCTCAGTATTTCTCAACCATATCTGAAGCTGTCCAGTCGTCCAGTGAAGGTGACAGGATAGTGGTTCATCCTGGTGTCTATAACGAGACTGTGGCACTGGACAAACCGGTTCAGCTTATTGGAGCCGGTATGTGGAGAAGAGAGGGCAACCAGTTGGCAAACTGGGAGTATAGTTCTGGGGAGAGTAGAAAGGAAGAGAGAGAGAGAGGGGAGAGAGAGGAAGAAGAGAGAGAGAGGGAAGAGAGAGAGGGGAGAGAGAGGGGAGAGAGAGAGGAAGAGAGAGAGAGGAAGAGAGAGAGAGAGAGGGGAGAGAGAGAGGGGAGAGAGAGAGGGGGGAGAGAGAGAGGAGAGAGAGAGAGGGAGAGAGAAAGGAAGAGAGAGAGAGAGAGGAGAGAGGATTGGAAGTAGAAAGGAAGAGAGAGAGGAAGAGAGAGAGAGGGGAGAGAGAGAGAGGAGAGAGAGAGAGGGGAGAGAGAGAGGAAGAGAGAGAGAGGAGGAAGGAGAGAGGAAGAGAGAGAGGAAGAGAGAGAGAGAGAGGAAGAGAGAGAGGGAAGAGAGAGGGAGAGAGGGGAGAGAGGGGAGAGAGAGAGGAAGAGAGAGAGAGGGAGAGAGAGAGAGAGAGGAAGAGAGAGAGAGGGGAGAGAGAGAGGAAGAGAGAGAGAAACACCAACCACTAAGGGAGATCCTGTATAAGAAAGTGATGTGTATGAGTGTTAACTGAGGGAATTTTTTCGGAAACTTTCCTCTGAGAATCAGCTGGGGGTATATATTAAAGAAGAAAGGAAGAGAGAGGAAGAGAGAGAGAGAGAGAGAGAGGAAGAGAGGAGAGGGAAGAGAGAGAGAGAGGAAGAGAGGAGGAGAGAGAGAGAGGGAGAGAGAGAGGAAGAGAGAGAGAAACACCAACCACTAAGGGAGATCCTGTATAAGAAACTCTAGAAGGTGATGTGTACATGAGTGTTGACTGAGTGTGGTCGCTAACCCAGTCCCCTCTTCCTGCCGCACTTCCTATTTACCCCAACACCTCCCACCCTCCCCCTTCATCCCTTCATAACCTGCTAGGCCACAGACACACACACTGGCCCTGGTTGCCCTGGAGAGTGGGTGGTCTCCATGGCAACACTTTGAGTGGCTCCATGGCAACTGGTGCCATCCAAAAACCCTCTCTTCCTGTTGGCAGATAAATTGAGGATGTTTCAATGTCAGGGCTTAATAGAGCAAAGTGTGGTTGATCAGTCTTCATTTCCTGTGATAAAACAATGATGTAATCGCTAATTCGTCATGGCTGGAGCCTAATTACTCACCTTCATTTCCTGTTGTGTACCCACCCCCTCCAAATGCTACTATAGTATAGATTTGTCTTCATTTACGGTGATGTAATCATGACATAATCTCTATTTCCACCAATTTCTTACGATTTTCAACTCCAGAGTCTGTGTAGATTTGTCTCTATTGTTTTCGGTGATGTAATAATGATGTAATCTCCAATACCCCACGTACTGATGATGTCTAATTCCGAATAGGTCCGGAGAAGGTGTTATTAGTAAATTCATCGCTGACAGTGGTGGATGTGAAGCCATCTGCTGGCGATGCTACCATCGCTAACATGGAGATCAAGGTATGTATTGAATGACACTGGTTTCGATTTTTCTCTCTAATTTAACATTGAACCACCACAACAACGCTCTTCTATACATTGCCTTTTGTGACTTTGTTTTTCTCTTTGACTTTGTGTTTTACGACACTGGTTTCGAAATTGCTATCTAAATACTCTTGCCTTCAATACATCTCTCTATTTATCTGCGATATTTCGATATTTCTCTCTAATTACCAGTTTGATGCGCCGGAGGACAACCCCAGTCTGCGGCAGTACTGTATCCAGGTACCAGGCGGAGCCAGTCCAAACGTACACAACTGTCATTTCACCAACACGTCATTCTGCGGTGCCTGTGTGTACATTCACGGTTCAGGCGCTCGGCCACGTGTCACCCACTGCACCATCGCCAACGCCAACAACGTGGGAGTGTTCGTGGACGACCACGCCCACGTGAGTTTACTGCTGAGTTAGTTTACTGAGATTTACTGAGGATTTTTAGTATTCTAATGCCCGTTTGTAGTTTACTGAGATTTACTGGAATGTCCTGAAAAATTTACTGCCTGTTTATTAGTTAGAATATCCAAAGTTTCGAGAATGAAATGACATGCTAGAGTTTACAGGAGTATCCAAAACTTGAACATTGATATCCTGAGATTTACTGGAGTATCCAATGTTTTACTGACCTCCAGGGGTATTTCGAGCACAACAACATCCACGGGAACAAGCTGGCAGGAGTTTGGATCAAGAACTACGCCTCTCCCGTGTTCAGAGAGAACGAGGTCCACCACGGGAAAGATGTGGGGTTCTTCGTATTTCAAGACGGACAGGTGTGCATTGACGCCCTTATTTGCTACCCACGCAAACTGATGATGTAATCTCTACAAAAAATTTTACCCTTAGCCAGCCACGGGCATATATATATGCCCAGAGCATCCATAAGAATTCAATTTCTGCTTCTTTAAGGAGATACCCATGGCGTCCAAAGGGTTTTAATAGTACAAAGACTGAATTTTACTTAGGGGGTTAACTACAGTACTTGGGGGGGTTAACTATACTCTCTCTTCTCTCTCTGCCCCATACACAGGGGGTACTGGAGTCCAACGATATTCATAGTAACAGGATCGCAGGAATCGAGATCAAAAACGACGCAAATCCAATCATCTACAGATGCTCCATTCATCACGGCTCTACCGGCGGAGTTTACGTTCACGATAGGGTGAGTAGAGAATGATGTCACTATGATGTAATGACATATCGTGCGTAATCACAATAATTATATAGAATTATAATTTTTGCTGTTTTTCTGGGCTTAGTGATGAAAAATTTGCGGTGGTTCGTCTGTGGGTGCCATTGTTTTATTGGTTGCCGTGGTTATGTGTTGTTTATCGGTTTCCATGGTTACACCTCCAGGGACGTGGCCAGTTCATAGAGAACAAGATATTTGCCAACACGTATGCTGGAGTCTGGATCACCAGCGAAAGTAATCCGACACTTCGCGACAACGAGATATTTGGCGGTCTCCAGGGCGGAGTTTACTTCTTCGGAGGTGGGCGGGGTGTCCTCGAGAACAACAATATCCATAGCAACACGCTAGCCGGAGTCCAAATAAGGACGGGGAGCGACCCTATCATTAGGAATAATGAGATTCATCACGGTCTCCATGGCGGCATCTACGTGGTGAGTGATAATAATTATTGCAATTTTGTTGTTTTTATGCTTATTGTGAATGATGTCATGATGACGTAATCTCTCTTGCATCCTTCTCCAGCACGATAGTGGGCGTGGTCTGGTGGAGGTAACGAGATTCATTCGAATGCGTTGGCTGGAGTTTGGATCACTACTGGAGTCAGCCTGTTCTGAGGCAGAACAGGATTCATAGCGGAAAACAGGTATTTAAAACCCTTTGGAAGCCATGGGGATCTGCTTAAAATAGCAGAAATTGATGTATAAAGTATTAGCGCCTAGTATTATAATCCTATATAAATTCTTATGGACTTCTGGAGGATTTTTCAGTAGCTGGTTAAGTGTTAAGAATGGAGGGGTGGGGGAGGGAAGGAGGGAGATTTATTCACTACATTTCTCACAAGAAAGTTGTAGACTACGAATGGAGCTGTTGTTAAAACATTCTTGTGTTTGTATATAGGTTGGGATCTATTTCTATGACAACGGAGGCGGAGTCCTCGAAAGAAACGACATTTACAATCATTCTTTCTCCGGCATCCAAATTAGGTTAGTCACCGTTCACACTTCACACTCACACATGCACACACACACACACACACACACACACGTGGAATGCCTTTTTTACTCTGTCATTATTACTCTCCCTCTCTCCCTCCTCTCTCCCTCCTCTCTCCTTCTCTCTCCCTCCTCTCCTCTCCTCCTCTCTCTCCCTCCTCTCTCCTTCCTCTCTCCCTCTCTCCCTCCTCTCTCCCTCCTCTCCTCCCCACCCTCCACTCTAACAGAACTGGTAGCAATCCCAACATTCGTCGCAACAAAATCTTTGGCGGCAAAAACGGCGGAGTTCTAATCTACAATTCCGGAGAAGGTGTACTTGAAGATAACGATATCTATGGCAACGCACTCGCTGGCGTCTGGATTAAAACAGACAGCAATCCAACGCTGAGGAGGAACAAGATTTACAACGGAAAAGAAGGCGGAGTCTGTATCTTCAATAGTGGGCGTGGTCTCCTGGAGGATAACGACATCTTCAACAATTCACTCTCAGGTGAGGAAGTCATGTGATCTCTGTGTGGGATCATGTGACTTTCACATGAGAATGTAGTATATACAATAAAACTTAGCTTTCTGCAATTTCAACCATCGAGTTGAAGAGATTACATCATAATTAGTGTGTTATCATGTGACTGTCACATGACTATCTCCAGGAATCCTCATCAGTTCAGGCAGTCAACCAATCATGCGGAGGAACAGAGTGTTTGGTAGCCATGCCGCCGGAATTGAAGTGACGAATGGGGGCGGGGGCGAGATCCATGATAACGAGGTATTTGACAACAGATTCGAAGGGATCTGCCTGGCAACTGGAGTCAAGCCAACCGTGTCTGGTGAGCATGCAATTATTAGCTGAGGGGAGAGGTCCTGTTTTTTTGAGGGGAGGAACTGTTTGAGGAGGCCATTTTCTCCCCACCATAGCCCCAACATGTGTATAATTATGATTCAACAGTGAGTATAATATATACAAGTTCTGCTCTACTTTAGGCAATGATGCATGTTTTTATTTTTCGGTTTATGTCTACTCCCTCACCCAGGTAACCGTGTCCATGGCAACGGGAGAACTCTAAAAGATGCCCTCTGCTCTGGAAAATGTCTGTTCTCAATCTCGGGAGACAACTCGTATCCGATGCACGACTTTTATCGCTGCCTCACATGCGAGAGCTCCGAGAGTGATGCAATCTGCGCCAACTGCGTCAAGAGTTGCCATAGAGAACACAGAGTTCAGTTTGTCAGACACGACAGGTCAGTGTGCCTGTGTGTGTTCAGACCTCGTGATAGTTTACTCTCTTAACTGTATATACAGTTGCGAATTTTTTCTTAGCAAGCAATCGCAAATGCAAAGGCTTAACTTTTCTCTCTCTATCTCATCAGGTTTTTCTGTGACTGTGGTGCAGGGGCTCTAGGCTGCGATTGTCTCCTAACTGGATACCGTGCTTACTCGTCCCCCAAAATCAGCCGCAACATGCATAACCATGGAAACGCCTCCCAACCAAACATCGCCGTTCACCAACAGAGCACCTCGACGTCCTAAACTCCGCCTCCTCTCTCTCTCTCTCTCTCTCTCTCTCTCCTCTCGTCTATTTAGAGTTATCGTTGTCAATTATACATCATTTTCAGGTCACATTAATCATCACTGTCCCAAGTTTATTGGGACGGGTTATGTAATACTTTATCATCCCCTCGTGCACATATAGGGTCGGTCTGTGATTTTAATTTTGATGAACAGGAAATACAGGCTCATCGCAGATTGTATGTACGTCTGCTGTTTTTAATTTGCATATATTTGTGTTTTATTATTATTATTATTACTCATTATGTTGTTGTAATCATCATTCAAATTATTGCCACCATTGAAAGGTTCTTTTTAGTGTAATGTTGTTTTGTTACTTTTGTTTTTGTTGTTGTTGTGTTTCTTGTTTAACATTCAACATTCTTAAAAACATTCTTGTTGTAAAGCGTGGTGTTATGAAATAGGATGTAAATGGAGGCCATAATAAAGAACTTCGAAAAAAACTGGGCAGCTGTTTTCCTCAACTGTGCTATGCAGTAATTTGCCAATTCAACTTGATCTCATACATTTCCTCACAATGCTCAAAATGAAGAGCACTAAAGTGCAAACCCTCGGCACACTGTGCACCACCACAATCGATGGTCTTGACCATGCATCAAAAAGAATATACACTATTTCCATGAAAAATGGCCAGCCCCATTTCTGTTTGAGGCCCAAAAAATATACAAGGTTGAAAAATTGCCAACCTTTCATCTCTCTATTAATTTTCGTATTACCTGTGGATTGTTTAGTGAAAAAAACAAAACGGCCAGCCCTTCATCTCTCCAGACAGACGTCTACGGACGTAGTGCAATGCCGAACTGTACGCTGCCCTTTGAGAAACATGGTTCAGTGGTAGATTTGTGGGTAAGGGGAGGTACCAGAGCTGTTCCCGGACCACCTGACACTTTAGTGCGGATCGAGGATACGAACCCCGCACCTATGGTGTCAGTCCCCACGACTCTAACCACCTAGCCACTCGGGCTGGCCTTGAGAAGTGATGAAAAAACGTTCCACTTATACCACACTCCTATTACATCATTGTAAAAAAGGCGCACACCCCCGGGATCGAACCAGGGACCTCACGATCAAGAGAGGGGGTGCTTATCCATCAGACCACCACCATTACTTGAATGGGAACAGTGTAAATGAAAAGCACTAAAGTGCAAACCCTCGGCGAAGTAGCTCGCAGAGAGTCTGACACGGGGCTAGCTACAGTAGTAGATAGCACGCGAGAGTCGATACACGCCATTCGTTGTGACTTCTTGTGCCTTCAAGATAGACAGAGCAAGCGGACCCGGTCGAGGTGTGCCTGTGCTAAATATAAGCGCATGCGCAAGCGATAAAATGGCGACTGCCATACAATGCTAGAAGCGCTCTAGCTCTGCAACGGAGCATTTTCAGAGAAAACCCCACATATTTTCTGACCTTCGTCGCCCGTTGGGTAGATGGTATCGTTTCTGGGACGAACAGACATTCGAGAGGTGAGATGTAGAGTAACAGACACACACACACACACGTACACACACACCCAACTACAGTACCCTCGCTGCGCATGCGCGCCGAGGGTAATAAATCACAGGTTGATCAAAATTCAGCACCAAAAGCACGTGGAACTATATATATAAAAGTAAGGAGGGGATATTTTTAGTAACAATGATAATGATGGCACATTCTATCACTAAGTAGGAGGTGTGGTCCCGAATTCTCTGATTGTGTCCACGACAAGGGAGATGAGGTCGAAAGACGAGCCAACTGCCACTCTTAGCTTTCTCGCCTCTTCAGCCTCGAAGGTGCTTTAGGAGAGAAAGAGAGAGAGAGGGACAATAAATTGCCGCGACGGAGGAGAAAATAATTATTACAGGATGAAAATTGTGTGTCTTTTTCAGGGTCTTCCTTAGAGGCGGACTTTCTGGATTTGACTTTGTTACATTGAACATTGAAACAAGAGATAGAGAAGCAGAGAGAGAGAGGAGAGAGAGAGATGGACAATAAAGGAAGAGTTTTTTGTCTCACACAATGAGCATATTCTTCTCCAGAAGAAATGACTTTGTTACCCCTGACCTCGGGGGCTCAGGATCCACCTTCAGAGTATTATACGCCACCTCAGCCTCACCCTCATGTTCAAATGGAACCCTCAACTCACTGTGCAGCAAATTGTACCCACAGAGCAGTATAAAAAGTGAAAATTTTGACCCACCAACTATGCTTCTCAGTCATGGTCGCAAAGCGCATGCGCAGTTATAAACCACGCCCCTTGGATTAGTGCGCATGTGTGACTAAACCACGCCCACGTGTCCATAATCATTGTCTTTTCTTTTCCGCAGCAGTTGATTTAGCTAGCCACTCCCCCTCTCGAGGAAGTTTGAGAAGAAGGACGGCCGTTCTGAGTGTCTCTCTCGCACTCTTCTGACCGATTTGAAAGCTCATCAGGTGAACGCTGGATACTGAGCGAGAGAGAGAGATAGATAGGCGCTAAACTGCACAGCTGAAGCAGTAAAATAGCAACGGTGAGTGTTTAGAAACGCGTTTCCACACTCGCTATGTAGTCCCCTGTGAGTGTTTAGAAACGCGTTTCCACACTCTCTATGTATGTAGTCCCCTGTGAGTGTTTAGAAACGCGTTTCCACACTCTCTATGTAGTCCCCTGTGAGTGTTTAGAAACGCGTTTCCACACTCTCTATGTAGCGCCCTGTGAGTGTTTAGAAACGCGTTTCCACACTCGCTATGTAGCCCCCTGTGTTAGTTTATAATATAGCTAAAGTGTTTCTGTACCGTCTGTCCTTATGTCGCTCTAATTCGCGGTTGCAATACCTTCTAGCGAAAGAAAACGCCCCGTTTTTTGGCTGAGGACCTAAAACGAAACGCAGCAGGTTTGCGAATGAGTTTTAGGGACGCCTCTTGGATTAGTCTTTGTGCCGGTAGGCTAAAAGAGCCTTCCTTCGTGGAAACTGTAACTCTAGCCGCGTTCAAGACGTCTTGGTGTAACTGGGAAGGCGTTTAGGCGGGACAATGAGCAATGGAAACACTCTTGGAACGAGACCAACTACTTAGTCACGTTCTACCACCACGCAGCTGACCCAGTTTGTGGCGGTTGAATCTCCCTCCCTGAAATGGGTCGGTAAACCTAGCCTATTCTCTGCTGTGGGTTACCTAAAACGCATTTGGAAAGATATATGCATGGAATACTCAGGTAAATTACTGTCTGGATGTCTTGTCTAAGTTGATTAGCGTTTGTTTGTACTACATCTCTATGGCTACTAGTGGTACCTAGACGTTCATGTGTGCGGAGCAAGTGTCGACTCAACTGTTTGTGTGTAATACTGTGTTTTCTGTGTTATCGTTGCAGCTGTACGTACACGTGCAGCTGTACACGCAATAAAACAGGTGGTGGACGATTGTATGGGACAAACGGCATGGCTTACGTGGTGGGCAGAGAGTGTGTCTTACACACTCTTATGTTATGGACATGCAGCACTTGAAAAACAGAATTCCTCTGCATGCCTTTGTACAAATCACTCACGAAATGTACACGATTCTAACATTACATGTACATTTTCTGCACGCAATGTACATGTAGTTCACATGATGTACATGTAGTTGTAGTATGCTTGAAGTCATGAATCCTAGTTTTGTACATGAATACCTGTAGAATGCGTTAGAGGACAAGGAAACATGTCTCAGTGTGTATTATAAGGCTAGCTACTGGCATGTTGTGGTTTATCAGTACCTTATCACTAAGTACGGTGGTAGTACTTAGTATATAGGGATGACACAGGTTGTGGTCGTCATGGGAAGGAGACAACTACTAATAGTAGAGGACATGATACTTATGAAGTCATTACTAACTAAAGGAGTTTTACATTCCTGAGGGTGTTATTGGATACCGACAGACCCACTAATTAGGACGCCCTGGAACAAAACGCTGTCCTGAAAGAGTGTCCTGGTAAAGATACCGTGTGAAGGATTGGAGATGATGTTGACACTTGATATTAAAGAGATCGATTGTCGGTATATTGACACGCCATCATCTGAGCTAGCTAGTGTGCAGACAAGGAATGAAGGACCTCATGATTTACCTCCATACCAACCCCTCTCTAAGGACACCCCTGAAATGAGGACACCTCTCTAATAAGGACACCTTTTCTTTCCCCAAGAACAGTTCTTGCATGCAATTTAACCCCTGCTTGCATAGAGCAGTGAAATGACATGCACACACACACACACACACACACACACACACATAACATAGCAGTGAAAAATGGCCAATTAATCACAAGCGATCGTTTTCTGTCTGTCTACTTGGCAGTGATGATAAAAGCGTCTACTTGTTAATGAGACCCCACCTATTGGCCCCGGGGGTGGGATGGTTTGGCATCACTCTGGATTTTGTCCTGCCCTTGATGTTCTAGAGGTGGTTCACAAATCTTGAAAATGATCAGTCTGTAATGTTAATATCTATCTAGTTTAATTAACCCCTCTCTAAGGACATCCCTTAAATGAGGACACCTCTCTAGTTGTAATACGAACACCTTTTCTTTCCCCAACAACAATTAAAAACTCTGAAATGGGACACTATCTTCTGTGTCGTTGGTGTCTGGATTAGAGGGGCTCCTATTTTATTGTATTACACCGCCGCCTAGTAATGAGGTTCTCGACAAACATGTTGACGTTGTATAATATAGTGCTGCGTATACTCCACTGGGCATTATTAGATATAGGCACCACACCCAGGTTGTTTATGACACATGTGACTCACTCTATATGGAAACAGCCTCAATACGTGTGCCATAATCTCGTAACGGGAGGGACGCCTGGTCTCTATATATATGGCCCTCTGCCCCCTCCAACAATAGGGGCTGTAACGTCAATTATACCACACCTTCTTCTGTTGGAAAACCACTTCCCATAGTATCCCTCTATATAGTCTCGTGCACAGACATACAGCCTGCAGAAATAGACTGGTAGCTAAATAATTATGTCTAATGTTCCCGCGAGTGTATACTGCTTTTATAGCTCCCTATATTTACTTCGTTTAAAGTTATCTGTCGTGTGTGTCTGATAAAAGGTAACTGCTATAAAGTCCTTTGACCGTAGACTGAATGTGTAAGCATACATTCTGACCAAGAATGGTCACTTTTCCCATAGCACATCATTGGATGCGTACAACGTATGTGTTATGGAAGATTAGTTGATGACCCATGTAATTGTGATAGATCAAATCCTAGCCACACTCTGGTGTACTAAGAGTACTTATATACATTGACATTGACTGGCACACCCCACGAATGCATTATATGCTTGGACAGAGTCCATCGTTAGAAAGTTTGTGCAGACGAAACTGTTGTCCTATATAGGTGCCGTTCAATTGTTTAATTATGCCTTTTTCTTTGTGTTGATTAGAGGTCACAGAGGTCGTTGCCATGGTGAGCCTTGAGAGGAAGTTTGACGTCCTCCATCACTCCTTAGCGACGTTCACTCGATGGCTGGACACATGCTCGGCCCAGCTGAGCTCACTGTCATCAGTCCAGACTGACCTGGAATCGGGACACGGTGGAGACGAGGGTACAGATGAAGCCAAACTGAGAGATCTGGCTCTCCAGTATAAGGTGGGTCCCATTCCCATTCTAGTACATTGCTGGTCTCATTCCCATTCTTGTACATTTATAGTCTCATTCCCATTCCTGTACATTGATAGTCTCATTCCCATTCCTGTACATTGATAGTCTCATTCCCATTCTAGTACATTGATAGTCCCATTCCCATTCCTGTACATTGATTGTCTCATTCCCATTCCACATTCATCAGTCCCATTCTCGTGCCTAAAGATATTCTCTGTGTTGATCTTAATTAGTGCATCTTTGCCTGGCAACATCCAAATTACGTGTCAAAATGAGACTTGCTCCATACTGGTGTTTTGTGCCGACTTCACGTTCAACACTTTTCGTTCAGTTTGTCTGTTTGTTGTTTCTTTAAAATTTGTTTGTTACAACTTTCTTTAACCCTTCTCTTGTCTCTCTTCCAACAATCTTCATTGCAGGACATACTCCTGAACATGAAGGAGCAGTGCGGTACATTCCAAGAGATTACCGCTCTCTGCAAAGACATGCGAAACGAGACCAAAGACGACCAACACGCCCAAAGACACGCAAAAGCCTACGAAACGGTCGGAGATCTTAGTCAGAGATTTTCCACCACTTGCACAACTGCTAAGACGCAATACTCGAAACTGTCGTCTCTCCTCCAAGCTACCTCGGGGGCCAGAAATTCCCCCGGTGGGGGGCTAAAATTCTTACCCCGTTCCCTCTCGCAGACCCCTAAACTGGAGCGTGTCACTAAAACTCCGCCCCCTGCCAGACCCAGCTCAGTACAGACACATCGTCGCGCACTCAGCGGTTCTCATTATCAACCGGTTTTCGTTCGTCCGACAACTTTCTCTCTTCACGACCGCGAGGAGGAAGAACAGGGGGGCGGTGTTCAGAAGGGGTTAAACTCACTAACTCGCAGTGCAAATTCTTATGATAGCGAGGAGGATGAAATTGGTAGTGGTCGCTTGGCGAAGGCACCGGTTAGCTCAAAGCAGACGAAAACTGTCGAAAACAGACCAAAAGAGACCAAAGCTCTGAACAAAGTTGTCGAAAGCAGACCAAAAGAGACCAAAACCAGAGACGCGAAAACCAAAACTACCGAAAGCGGACCAAAAGATCCCAAAACCAAAAATGCCAAGCCTGCAAAGAAGGCACCAAAGAAGCAAAAGGAGCCCACAAGGAACGAAAGTGATCCAATCCCAGAAATATTATCACTGGATAGATCGCCAGTGATAGCAGGCAGGAGAATGTTCAAGATGCCCAGTCACGAAAGCCTTGGTGAAAATCGGGGCAGTTGCTCGCCGAATGCGGGACATCCGTCTGAAAAACGGGACAGTCCCGAGTTACCTGTGTTTGGAAACGGGTCGCCCAATCGGCGGATTGGACAGCCCAAATCAAGCCCAGCTCACGATCTTACAAGCGGAACTAGAGTGAGAGTTCTACCGACCATGAAATCACCCGAACATGGCAACAGACTCAAATCCCCACCTCCGATAGTGAAACCAAAACCATCGATTCCCAAGAAGCCTCAGTTTTTAAAACAAACCTCGGGAAGCGAGAAATTCGAGACAACGACCGAACAACCACTGAAAGCAAACAAAAAACGGGAATCAAATGGAAAGGAAAAGGAGGAAGAGAAATCGAAAGCTAAGAAAGCGTCTCGTTTTTCGAAGCTACATGGATTTGGCGGTGGACTGAAAAAGGATTCCAATAGGAAAGAGAGAGGCGGGAGAGAGGGAGGAGGGGAGGAGGGGGAGAGAGAGAAAAGTCCGCCTGCTGTGTCCGGAGCCGGTACCAGAGATCTCGACATGGGACTTGACATGGGAGAGTGGGAGGTCCCGAGAGATGGACAAGAGAGTCCTCTTCTGCAGGGAAGAAAAGGTTAGCGTATTTGTGTAGGGTTGAATGTGAATAGTTGTTGTGGCTAATTGCATTCGCAAAAATATTTATATCAGCACTTTGGGAAATTATCCTGATTTATGATTTACATTTTTGTTGTTCAGGAGTTAAAGTTATGCTGAAAGACGATAACATGGAGATCCCGGTTCTATCTCCACGGAGGCGTGCTGACTCAACGAAAAAGAAGACCCCGCCCCCTCCAGTTGCTAAGAAACCAGTTGGCCTGATGGAGAGGATAACAATGGAGAAGAAAACCGACCAATCAGGTTAGCCATCATCATCTCTCTAAACTTACTTGTTTTTACATACGTAACTATAGCGAATAAACAACAACACTGGAATGCCGTATGTAATTCTCCCTCATATTTCACCTAATTAAAATTCCAATTATACCTCTCTCCCTCTTCCAGACACAACACGTCCCAAAAACGCCGCCCATGCGAAATCAACCACCGCTTCCACGGCAACCCCCGGCGGCACGAAAACCACACCCACCCCAAATTTAACCCCTTCCTCCCCGGCAAAAGGCGACTCCACACGTGCCAGACAAGTCGACAAAACGGTAGAAGCTGGAAAAGGTGTGGGAAGTGACACTAATTCATCACAGGAAGCTACAGCAAGGACGAGCCAAAACAAGCCACAGCAGTTACGAATACAGACATTTAAACTTGATAACTTGGCCCGCGAGTCAGTCTCCATTGCCAGCCAGTTCACGAGCAGTAGCACCAGGCCGTCGGTCTCGCTCGTCCGCAGAGAACAACCGGCTAAACCGGTTTTGGAAGCTCGAGGCTGTTTGGTAGCCGATGTTCAGCAAACGCTCGCAGCTAGTACAGCGGGAGTGAAATTGGAAGATAGAGAAGGGGAGAAAGAAAGAAGTAGAGAGAGAGGTGCTACTGGTGTTAGTGGCTGGGACGGAGCTGTTTCGCAACAGAAGGGATCTGGAACCGGAAATTTGGGACTGGAATCGGACCGGGAAGGCTCCGATACCGATACTAACATGGAATTGAGACCGGGCTACGACAGACTGTCCCTCGGGTCACTCACCAGTCACGGCAGCGACAGATATGATCATCTCTGCAACAGGGAACCCACAGAGGTCAAAGGTCAAATAAACGAGGCACGCTCAGACTCGGACCGGAGTTACCCCAATGAAAGTGGGCGTGGTCTTGAAGAAGAGGAAGATGTTGAAGACATGGGTCAAAGGTATGTATATAATATGTACGTATGTAAAGACCAAATTCACTATGTGACTGTGTGAATGCAACTTCCAACGTACGCACAGTACACTTATGATGGGTCCAGGGAGCATTAGTGTTGTCAATTGCATGCGATGTGCTGCGTGAACAATCACAAAATTTGACAGTATGCAGTAGGTTTCAAAAACCGTTCTCAAAAATCGTTTAAAAATCGTTCAAAAATCGTTCCAAATTGTTCCAAAATTGTTCAACAGTTGTTCACAACGGATGACAGTGTTAGTGAACATTTTTGGACGTTCTTTTTTACTTCTACTGTGGGTCAGCCTCTATAAAAAACACCCAGACAAAAGGCTGGTCTTCTCTCTTATAATGGCAGTGGTCGTTGTTGCCCCATATCTCCAGGTATTACGTAGGAGGGAGAGGGAGAAAGAGGTGGAGTGACGAGTCCCCAGTGACTCCACTACAAGATGTGTCTGGCGAAGACGGGAGTCTGAAAGACAGGCTTGGTGGCCTGGCAACGAAGCTGCAGGGGCACATTCAGGACATCGCTGAGAGGGAGAGATGCAGTCTCGGATCGCTGGAGTTGGAGATGCACGGCGGGGAAGTGAAGGTTAGCACATAATATCTCAGAGTGCCACTCTTACTGAAAAAACAGTGGAACTCCTCTGCTCCAGACACGGCAGAAGAAAGTGTCCATATTAGTGAGGTGTCCTTTTTAATTGCCTGCAAGAGCTGTTTTTGGAGGAAGGAAAAGGTGTCCTCATTTCAGGGGTGTCCTTAGAGAGAGGTTCCACTGTATATGAGTCAAAGCCGTCAGAAATATTGTATTGGCTTGACCACACACATGTACAATTATTATATTTATGCATAGTATAGATATAATACATATAATACATATAGTAGCTCTGTATTCTCTTCCCCAGGCAATGCTGGCGCTGTTAGAAGTACAGGACTTTGAATTAGTGCGATTCCGCGCGCAGTTTTCCCCCTCATCGATGCAGAAATTCGGTTCCCTCATGAACCCCCCGGCCTCCCGGTGGCCGGAATTTCCCCCCGAGGAGGTCAAGAAAAACCGCGACGAGATTGTAAAGTTGAGTGAGAGGATCCAGCTGCTTGAGAAACACTGCAGAGACAGCATCACCCAGGTAACCATGGGCATATCATTCCCTCTTTTGCTTCATCTTTTCTCCTCTCTGGTTCTTTTGTCAACTTTGTCCTCCCTTCAATCCTCACATCTCTACTGTCCCTCCCTCTAGTCCTTTGTCCTCCATTTCTTTGCCCCATCATTTTTCTCTCTCTTTCAATCTGCTTGATGATCTTTTGTTTTGCATTTTCGTCATTTTGAAGCATTCGCATCGATTTTGTATGCCATGAAAGAACGCAAGACATTTTCTTCTTCCCTCCTCTCCCTCCTCTCCCTCCTCTCCCTCCTCTCCCTCCTCTCCATCCTCTCCCTCCTCTCTCTCTCTCTCTCTCGCGTAGGTCGAAGAAGTCATGGAGTTTGTTCTTCTCTTTGAAAGTGACCTCAAACTGCTGACCGAGTTTCTGGCCGACACTAAAGAGAAGTTGCAGCTGTCGAGGGAGATGGGAGGAGAGCGTTTGGACGAGGCATGGGATGTTCTTACTGAGGTATGTGTATGTATATTGGAACCTCTGAATAAGGGACCTTGGGAACGTCGAAAGTGTCCTTTATTCAGAGGTGTCCCTTATTAGGAGGTAGTAAGTACACTAATGTATTAGAACCAAGTGTACTAAAGAGAGAAGGAGAGAGAGAGAGGAGAGAGAGAAAAGGAGAGAGATGAGAGATCAGATCGAGACGCATGAGAGAGGATACGAAGGAGAGAGTCGAGATCGCGAATGAGATAGATCGTCGATCTCGCTCGCGCTCGCTCGCAGCTCGCTAGATCTCTCCTCGCTCTCGCGCTCTCTCCCCGCTCTCTCGCGCTCTCGTGCTTCGAGAGAGATCGAGACCCTATTTAGCTACCGTCACAGAGACAGCCACGCATGCTACCAATGTTTCTCCCCTCTCTCCAATTGCTACCATAGAAACTCTCCCAGTCAAAACACCATATGACATCTGTTGATACAATACAACAACATGACCCTATTACATACATCACACATAATTATATAGAGTACATTGTATATATAATATATTGTACATATCGTATAATACACAGTATCCCCCTGCAAAAGAATGCACACAATACACAACATGTCCCAACTGTTTATAATATAGACGCACTACATTCCACATAGTATAGAGGCGTGTACTTCACAAATATTTCCGTTCCCTCGGTTACCGTTGGTTTATTGGGCATATTTGGTTGCTAAGTGGTAATTTTGAGGTTGTTCCTCTAATTTGGCCAACAGTAGTGATTGCAGCTGGCTAGCGGGGTCGTTGCTAACGGTGATTGTGCCAAGCTGACATTACGTGCACGGCAAAAACAAGACCTTAATAGCACACTTGTAGCGCGAAACAAATTGCGCCGTAAATTGCGGTTAACCGAGAAATGCGAAGCAATTATTTTGGAATGAAGTAATTGAGTTGTTCGCTTTATCTTTTGGCTTTTTCCGTTTATTGCCAGCTGCCTGGTTTTTGAACCTAATAATTAAGATTAATTTCGGAATGATTGGTATGCATTTTCGCCCCGTGATCTGTTTGTTCACCATATACAGGCTCTGGCCGGTGTTAATGGTCAGAGAACAAAGCTCTCTTCGATCGAGCAGCTGTCGAACCACCTACTCTATTTAGAGCCCATCTTCGACGGGGATTGTATCCGTGGCGACATGCAGCACCTCAGCACGGAGTATCAAGGGGTGAGCATAACAACCCTTTTTTTGGTCAGCCCTCTGGACACCTCTCTAATAAGGACACCTTTTCTTTCACCAAGAACAGTTCTTTGTGCAATTTAACCCCTGAAATAAGGACACTTAACTAATATGGACATCCAGATTACTGCATTGTCTTCTTTTCCCACCATCTCCCTCTCTCTTCGTCTTCCAGGTAATTCTAGAGGTGTTCTCGCAGCTCGAGGCGTTGGCTCATGTGAAGTGTGAGCAGCTGCTGGTAGAGATGTCAGTGGTCAGCTCGTGGTCGACGGAGGCCGGGCTGGCACTTCAGGCCATCAACAAACGCAGCAGGCAGAGCAGCGGAGTTGGCGACAGAATTGCTGCGTCTAAAGAGGTACATTTTAAAGTGCAGTGAGTTTTGTGGTTTTATTTACAAATTGAACATTTACCCTTCAACAATAGTGACCCTAAGCTACATAAGTATGGTAGCTAGCTCAAGTTCATTGCTCTCTCTCTCTCTCTCTCTCTCTCTCTCTTCTCTCTCTCTCTCTCTCTCGTCAGTCTCTGGACAGTGGACTAAAGAAACACAAATCAACTCTCATTTCTGTCACGAAAGAACTCGAGAAAATCACCTCGCTCCTCTCGCCTGCCGACCACGAATCGATCCGAGAACTGGTTTTTCAGGTCACTCAGGCTTCAAAGTCACTCGTCCAGATTGAGGAAGGCCTCGAAATGATGGAGTTTGCTGGCGGAAGTGGTAAGCCACCTCGTGTGAAGGGAAACGGAGCAAAGAGCAGAGATTCCGACTATGCCGAGCTAGCCGAGCTAGAAGACAGCCTGAAGATGCTGGAACGGAAGCAGAGCAGGGTCCTGCCGCCCGTTCCGGTACGGAACGTGAACGGAGCCAAGGCCAACGTGAAGGAATCGGACTACGCCCACATCGAGGATCTCCACGTCCACGGATTCACTCCGAAGATGAAACGAAAGTTGCTACTCAAACCGTACGCACAGGTCAGCATGCAAGACGGCTCCGTGGAAGAAGACGATGTTGCCGTGGAAACGACCTCCGACCCTCCACCGGTGCCGAGAAGACCGGCTGGTGGTGGTATCGACGAGAAATCGAGAGACGGAAAACGGAGAGGTGGTGGTTTCCTGGACTTGAAAGCCGGCCAATCGATAAGGGATCTCCCCCTGCCCCCCAGACCCGAC
This sequence comes from Geodia barretti, assembly GCA_030341885.1. Classification (NCBI taxonomy): domain Eukaryota; kingdom Metazoa; phylum Porifera; class Demospongiae; order Tetractinellida; family Geodiidae; genus Geodia; species Geodia barretti. The sequence goes on along the minus strand of CASHTH010000755.1, from coordinate 14,629 downwards.
GAAATCGAGGGGAGCCAAAAATTCTCCCGCTCCCCCCTCCCCCCTCTCCCAGGGGGTCACCCAACATACGATTCTCTAGCCAAACAGGATGAGGGACAAGATTCCAGGTTGCTTTACGATGTTCCTCGCTCACTCCTTCGTGGAGAGTCCTACGACACTTACGACACTCCCCGATCGCTTCTGCAACAGCCACGCCCCCTCCCCGAGGATACGCTGCTGCCACGGCACGAGATGTATCACGTGACAATACCACCCCGCAACCACGGCAACTAGAGGGGTCACATGACCTCTACGACGTGCCGAGATCAGTTCTCGGGAGTTCGTACGATGTGTACGATGTTCCTCGCACTCTAACAAGAGGTTCTAGTAAGTGACTTGTACTTTTGTAGGGCGGCAAAATAATTTTCTCACAAATTTTCTAGTGGGAGAAAAATTTCTCTGCGAAATGTGAGAAGAATTATAGCGCACCACCACAAATTTTCAGGATAAATTTTTACCCCGGCTTGTTTATGTATCTCTGCAGGACCTGAAGATGAAGCTAGACATTCTGGTGGTGAACTGGTTTCGTCAACCAGTCCAGACTCCGTGTTCTCCCCTCCTCTGTACGACGTTCCACGGTCGCTTCTAGAAGGTCGTTCAGGACAGGGAGAATCAGGACAGACTGGTTCAGGACAGGGAGAATCAGGACAGACTGGTTCAGGACAGGGAGAATCAGGACAGACTGGTTCAGGACAGGGAGAATCAGGACAGACTGGTTCAGGACAGGGAGAATCAGGACAGACTAGTTCAGGACAGGGAGAATCAGGACAGACTTGTTCAGGACAGACATCAGGACAGGAGAGAGACACATCTCCAGAAATGACGTATGATGTTCCGAAATCACTACTCGAACCACCTTCACCATTGATGGAATTTAATCAGGTGGGTGTGGTTTCCTGTGAAGTGGGTGTGGTCTGTATTAGTAAAAATATGAGAGGTACATTTCTTAACCATTTCAGATAGCAACTTGTCACCTGGACAGAGCAATCCATCGTCTTCCTCGCTCCTCCCCCTACCGCCCCGACCTCGAGGGAATGGGGGAGGAGCTTCGTGGAAAAGGGGCGGGGCATCGGCCGAGCTCCCTCCACGAGGAACTTCTTCAGTTTATCATCGACGAATGGGCACAGATACCAAAAGAGGTTAGACCATATTTTTGCGGAATAATTCGCAGTTTTTTTACCATCAGCAAAATTTTCTTTCAATCATGCGTTGCTGCATCCACTTAAATTTTAATTCACGTATCTTGTCGTATTTTCCATCCAGTCATCTCCTCCACCGGCTGAAGGATCTCGTCTGGTTGTCGAGGAAACGGCTCGTCTCCTGCGAGACCACACCCACACGGAGGCATGTCTGGCGTTTGCTTGTGAGGTGGGGGGCGTGGAGGAGAGCATTCGGGGGGTCGTGGGGAGAATTTCAAATCTGAGGGTTCCGCGTGAACCCGATCTCGAGAAGGTCCACAATGGAATAGACCACTGTGAGGTATGAATATCATTAGCTGGATGTTGTCGTGAATATTGTTTCCTGGAAACGGCTGTGAATATCGTTTATCAATCCCGCTTCACACATGAAGGTGCAAAGTGTAATTTTTGTGTTGAAAGTCACCAAAAGTTTTCTTTTTTCACATTCACAATGTAAACTGCACAATTTCACACTTATTTATAATAATATTGCATAGCTGATTTAAATTGAGCAATCTGATTGGTCCACACGAGGTACATGATTTCCCGTAGTTTACCTGGCACGCTCCGTAGTAAAGCTTGTTTTTCATGTAAAATTTTCACATGAAAGTGACAAGATCACGTACACGATCTACAGAAACATGTAGCCTTATCGTCTACAATAATTCTTTTATAGTTGCTGAAAAGTAATGATGCTCAATGTACTAATGACGCAACCCTAATATTACGTGTTGCATTCCGTGTGACGAAGTCTCCATTTTTCCCGTTCTCTCAGAGTATGCTGTCGCAGCTGAAGAAACTGCAGGCGTCCCTGAACAGCTGGAATGAGGAGAGTCTAGTTGTCCTGGCATCTCTCTCCTCCTCCTCTTCCCTCCCTCCCTCTCCTCCCCCTCCCTCCATTAGAATCACACAGACCATAGAGATATGGCTGTTTGATCTCTCAACACTTCTCCAGTCCGCTAACTTACAGGTATACGTACAAAACTCTTTTTCATAGTTCCATACGTCTATAATACTAGTGGTTCCTTTAACCCTTAGCAAGCCACGGATGTCCCATACGTCTATAATACTAGTGGTTCCTTTAACCCTTAGCAAGCCACGGATGTCCCAACGCTTATATGTGGTCCTTTACCCCTTAGCAGCCACGGATGTCCCATACGTCTATAATACTAGTGGTTCCTTTAACCCTTAGCAAGCCACGGATGTCCCATACGTCTATAATACTAGTGGTTCCTTTAACCCTTAGCAAGCCACGGATGTCCCATACGTCTATAATACTAGTGGTTCCTTTAACCCTTAGCAAGCCACGGATGTCCCATACGTCTATAATACTAGTGGTTCCTTTAACCCTTAGCAAGCCACGGACACATAAGTCCATAAGAATGTATTTGGGGCTATAATACTAGGCGTTAATAATTATGTTATACATCAAATTCTGCATATTAACGGAGATACCCATGGTGTCCAAAGGGTTTAATTAACACACTTTGTAATAAGTAAGACCTGTACACGACTGTCAATCGCACTCACATAAACACGACTGTCAATCGCACTCACATAAACACGACTGTCAATCGCACTCACAAAAGGCTGCTTTTATGACTATGAATTGTGTACGTGCGTACTACACTTAAAATTTGGGGTTCCAGGGGTGTTGTTGTTTTTTCACTGTCTGGTCTCTTGTTGCAGCTGTCGACAAAGCTGCGAGAACTGAGGGAGAGGGAGACGCTCACAAATTCCCTCCATCGCCACCTACAGACACTCTCACACACTCTCTCTGCCGCCTGCAAACTCGTCGGCGATAGGGACGACGTCATCGAGGTCAGAGGTCACATCCAACAGTGCAAGGTATGTATATACATACACAGTATCGGGATTCGGGACGGGAATTGAGTTGCCCCATTAACCGATGCTCTGTCCCGTTTATCCAGGAAATGCACAAGCAGCTGTCGAACAAGTCAGACTGGGTTGACCAGTTGATGGACGAGATGGAGAAATACGTCTCCGCCAGCCCTCAGTCTCACGCCTGCCAAAACCTGCTCGACGAAGTCAAACAGGTTTTTAGTTTTACTTCATGAGAAATATTTTTATACCCGCCAGTCAAATTTTTTTACCGCTGTTTGAAAATGTTTTCAGATCAAGGAAGACTGGGAAAAGGTTTGCGGAGAGCTTGCTGTCGTACCCCAATTAGAGCCAACCCTGAGAGTCAACATGTTGCGTAATGTTGCCACGGTGATCAAGACGATGGAAAGCGACCTCCCGGGGTTAGAGGTGACAAGTCTGAAACTGGATGACGTCATCGCTAAACAGAAGAAAGCCAGGGTGAGTCAAAAATGAAGTATGTACATGAATATCGTTAGCTAAACCCACTTCTGCCTATGAATATCGTTATTAAACTATTTTGGGTGCACACATGAATCTCATTTTAAAGGTTAAAACGGCGGCTTTGTAACCACAACTATTTGGGGGCAATGAATCTTATTTGAAAACCACAACTATTTGGAAGCTTAACCACAATTGCCTGGCTCTCCTCCCACACACAGTCACTGGTGTCAAAATGTCGCCAGCTGCTCTCCTCTCTCCAAACCACCGAAGTCAACCTTCTTCAGACGATGTCACCGCCGGCTGGTAACCAAGGCAACGCCGTCATCCTCCCGGAAGTGGTGGTGGGCGGAGTCGACCCCGCCCAGCAACAGAAGAGATGTAGAGAACTCCAACAAGATTGCAAGAGGTTCGAAATTTTTGGGATTTGTGGGTATATATGTACAGTTCCCAACACTTCACTTTTGATTTTTTTTAACTTTAAGGATAATGTCGGAGCTGAAGACACTCAGCAGTCTCCTAGCAACAAGCCACACCCTCCTGGAGCGGCTGGAGTGCGAGACGCAAGACCTGCGCGTGTGGGTCGACGACACGAAGGCTGCGCTGGAGGTGGGGGGCGTGGCAGGAACACAGCAACACAGAGTCAAATTTCAGGTGTGTTTTGGTGGGTCATGTGATGATCATGTGATGTGTTTGTAGTCTCGTAGCCAGCCGCTCCACCCACAGGGGAAAAGAGCGTCTGGTATATATAGCTATTGATAAAATCTAGTCCTAGTCCATAGTATCCAAACTGCTCTTCTAATACATGATGCATACGAGCTAGGCCCCGCCTACCAAAGTCCCCAGACTACGGATGCGCGTGGCGTTGATTGGCCGTTCTGCGATCTGATTGGTGATCTCGATTTCGAGATCTAGGACCTACTAGAGTATCTATGTAACTTTAACCCTTTCCCTCCTCGCTGCAGGCGATAACGCAGCAGCTGCTTGCCAAGCAACCTCACATGGAGTCTTACCAATCACTGGTGTCAGAGGTCCTCCTGTTGCCTGGCGACACCAGCGAGAAGAAGAAGATTGAGAAAGAAGTTCTGGCTCTCTATGCGGACTGGGACTCCATCTGTCATCAGGTTGGGGTTGGGATTAACCCTTTTTAGACAGTTTCCCGGTTTCCGGAACTGAGGGAAACAAATAAGATATTAATTTAGAAGCGCTGTACAAGCTGACACATAGTACGCATGAAACATACAGAATAGGTAACTGTTTTTAAACATGGTTGTTTTTCCTCAACGTTCCCCTCCCCATCTCAGTGCGTCCCGGCTGGTACCCTCCCTCTCATGAGCCCGACGACCCCCCAGAACACACTCTTCCGGGCCCCCCAGGAGTTCGAGGACCCCTCACAGATGGTGGAGTGGCTCATCATGCTAGACTACCAACTGCAGCCGGAGAAAATGGTGGTGGGAGACTTTCTTCACGTCCGCAGGGCACTTAGAGATCTCCAGGTTTGAGCCTAAATCAAAACTTGATCTCTGTTTTCAGTAGAGTACAATGGAACCCTCTCATATGCACACACCAATGGGAAAGATGAGAGTTGTACTTTTTCACTGCATGCAAGAACTGTTCTTGGGGTAACTTATTACCCTTCCTGCGCCTTCCGCAGGTCCTTCTGGACTGTGTATGGAGTATGCAAGAGATTACTACAGATAGAGAGGTGTCCTCATTTTAAGGGTGTCTTAAAGAAGAGTTCCACTTTGTTTCATAGTCAGAACCTGGCAATTTACCCCCCCCCTCTCTCTCTCTCTCTCTCTCTCTCTTTCTCCGTTCAACAGTTGATAGAGGCCGAGCTGCAGTCAAAAGAGAAGATTTACAACCATTTCATGAGGAACATAGACCCCAGCACCAATACTGAAACTGAAGCTCATTGCAACGAGGCCGGACGTGAACGATCAAATTCCCCATCACCCCCACCTCTGTCGGTGCCGCTAGAAGATTCCGGGGAATTTAACCCCCAGCAAGGGGTTAATCATGTCGACCTATCGCCCGAGAGACGAAGGAGGCAGTTCGAGAATTGGACTGGAATGGAATCGGTCCAGGAACAGAGCGGGGAAGAGGAAGAGGAAGACGGATCCGCAACACCACACGTTCCCGAACACAACGACAACCACTCTAATAAAAGCACGCTTTTGCACACCGCTACCAAGAAAACCCAGAAAACCCTCGACAACCGGCGGCAACTCTCCATGGAAACGACCTCTTCGAACCCGAAACTCTCTGAGTGTTTCCCGAAGCAGCCTTCTCTTCCTCTCCTCCTCTCTCACACTTCCCTTCCTCACGGTCTCCCCACTCCTCCCTCCTCTCTCTCCTCGTCCATGCAGCACACACCACCCATGTCCCTCTTGTCCAGTTTCTCAAGTTTCGACAATGGCTCTCGCTCACTCCTCAGTAGACAGGTACTGTACTATACTTATAGTTCGTTTGACATTTTTCCTCTTGAGTGCAAAAATTTGCTAAAAAATTCCCATTCGTGATGTGGAAGGGTACAGTAGGTGTAATTGCCTAGGAGTTGTGAAAGTGAAATGTTATACTATTCCATACTCCAGCCATAGTCAAACTATTATTGATGGTTGGTTTGTCTTTTCTTCCGCTGAGAGTTCTTTAAAGAAATGCAAATTCGTTAAGACCCTTAGTATAAGGGGGTATTAGGAGAGATAGGAAGTTGGCAATTGGTTTGAATGTTATACTATTCCATACTCCAGCTATAGTAGAACTATTATTGATGGTTAGTTTGTCTTTTCTTCCGCTCACGTTCTTTAAAGAAAAGCTAAATTGTAAAAACCAGAACATTGAATGCTGTACTCCGACAATAGTTATTCCATTCTTACTGTGTTAATAATTAACCCTTTTCCCACTAATCTTTAAGCTTTTCACCATTTTTATCTTTAGTTAGTTAACCCTTTTCCCACTATTAATCTTTGCACAGGTATCGATCACCAGCTCAATCACTGCGTCACTAGCGGAACTCCTGGTTGCCGGGTCCCCCGGTGCCTCAATGCCCGAAGACCTCTACCAACTCAAGCTGCTGTGGAGTGGAATGAAGACTGCCATAGAACAAAAGAGGCAGAGACTGGAACGGATCCGGGACCTCTGGCGCTCCTTTGAAGAGAAGAAGGAGGAGTTTGTCGGTTTCCTGGCGAGGGCCGAGACAAGACTGAGGGAATTCCCCGTTACCGTGGCGCAGGCCATGGATCTGGGCCTCATTCAGAACGAGATTGAGACTCAGAAGGTGTGCAACCACATATGTACATGCAGTAGATGTATATACTATCTCGGACGTTGAGTTTACTACTGTACCGCATTTTTTGTTCCAGCAAAATCATTTTTCTAGTTCTCACGTTCCAAGGACAGGTATTTTACCACCTGAAAAGCGGCATGGCGTTAGTGGATTCGGACGCATGTGCAGTGCGAGTTAAGGCGTGGGTACCTCATCAAGCAGATTACAACGAGAAATTGTGAAAGAATTTTAGTTTTGGTTTAACATGCAATTGTAAGTAATTGACTGACATTTCCTTCAACAGTCATTTCTGGAGGAGATTCCAGTTCAGGAGAGGAGACTGTCTGTACTGAACAAACTAGGACAAGACTTGGCGACTCGTTACCATGCCGATGACAGCACCGCCGACCTCCAGGACGTCCTACAGGACATCAACAGGCGTTGGACTGTCGTCATGGAGAGGTACAAGCCACACCCCTTAACCTTTGACATCCACAGAAACAAACGTCTCTTTCCCTCTAGTGTTGCAAGGCACCAACCGGAGGTGAATTTGCTGAGTCAGCAGTGGGCGGAGTTTCACAGTCACTATCAGTCCTTCCATCAGTGGTTGCGCAACATTGATACCGAAATGGCGAATCTCAACCCCTTCGTCAGTAACATGGCAACTGTTCAAATGCAACTCATGAAACTAAAGGTATTCAAGTTTACAGGGGAAAAAAAGTTCATGGATCAATTTTCTTCTTCTTTCCCCCTCTCTCTCCTTGCAGGAGATACGGGAGGAGCTTGCAGCTCACGAAGGCGTCCTCGACGCGGTCAAACTCCTCAGCTACAAATTGCAGGGGGAGGAAGGGAGCAGTTGCCATGTCAACCCAGCTGCCATCCGCTCGCGGCTGGAGAGTGCGTCAAGGAGATGGGACCATCTGCAGAAGTTGGCTCATGAAAGGTTAGTGGTTCTCTTTACTCGAAAGAGGCTACATCTAACGTCCGTTACATTGCAAGGTTATGTATACGTAGTTGTGCGTTGTAGTTGAATATTTTGTCAAGATTTTTTGACTTAGAAGGTAAGGGCTAAGCTTTGAGTGATCGTGTGGGGGTGGAAGGAGAGATTGTACGTGTAGCTGGTGTGTGCAGTGGAGTAGAACAAAAGGGCCTACATTTCTCGTACTTTTAGTAAGCAAGTGGGGGGGGAAGGACAGACCAACTAACCATCCTGAATACCTTGACTATAGCTGGAGAGTGCAGTGAAAGAATAGGGTGGCCTAAATTGTTTGTACTTTTAGCAAGCAAGTGGGGGGAAGGACAGACCAACTAACCATCCTGAATACCTTGACTATAGCTGGAGAGTGCAGTGAAAGAATAGGGTGGCCTAAATTGTTTGTACTTTTAGTAAGCAAGTGGGGGGAAGGACAGACCAACTAACCATCCTGAATACCTTGACTATAGCTGGAGAGTGCAGTGAAAGAATAGGGTGGCCTAAATTGTTTGTACTTTTAGTAAGCAAGTGGGGGGAAGGACAGACCAACTAACCATCCTGAATACCTTGACTATAGCTGGAGAGTGCAGTGAAAGAATAGGGTGGCCTAAATTGTTTGTACTTTTAGTAAGCAAGTGGGGGGAAGGACAGACCAACTAACCATCCTGAATACCTTGACTATAGCTGGAGAGTGCAGTGAAAGAATAGGGTGGCCTAAATTGTTTGTACTTTTAGTAAGCAAGTGGAGGGAAGGACAGACCAACTAACCATCCTGAATACCTTGACTATAGCTGGAGAGTGCAGTGAAAGAATAGGGTGGCCTAAATTGTTTGTACTTTTAGTAAGCAAGTGGAGGGAAGGACAGACCAACTAACCATCCTGAATACCTTTACTATAGCTGGAGAGTGCAGTGCAAATCAACCCTGTACACACCCCCACAATCCCTCACCTACCTGTCCCCTCTCCTTCCCTCTTCTCTCCCTCTCTCTCCCTCTCCCTGTGTCTCGTAGGCACGCGGCCCTAGAAGAGTCACTGACAGACAAACAGCAGCTCCTGACAAGAATGGCCGACTGTCTGTCGTGGCTTCAACAGGCTGAGAAACACATGGCACGACAGAAACCACTGGGAGAAGACTATTACCAGATTCACACCCAGTTCATCGCTCACCAGGTCAGTGGTGTGTATACATCCATCTCAACACTTTTGTGGTATATAGCACGCAACGCAAATGTTTAGGTATTTGTTCCCCCAAGTCAAATTTTTGAGACCACATTCTTGTTCAAATCAAACAAAATTTTACCAAGAAAAAATGCGGCATCCAGTGCAGACTGATACTCAACTACCTCCTGATGAGGGATGAGAGCAGGAAGTTCAACACATGGCGTTTTTATACAATAATACTGTATTTGGCATTATGCAATCGTTTTGACGTAGTTTATGTTGCATTTTCGTCTATCTCTCTACCAGACATTCAGTCAGGAGGTGGAGGAGCAGATGCCAAAGATGGAGGCCGTCATTCAGGCTGGTCGCTCCAGTCTCCTTGATGTCCACTGGCCCCTCGGAACACCAGGTTGGCATGACAACCAGTATTAGAATTAACCCCTTTAATACTGAACTGAAGCAATTGCAACTCTAAGTCAAGTATACCAACGATGGTGTAGTTGTTTATTTTTAAACATTGTCCTTCACGAAAGTCAAGAAGTTAACTCTCTCTCTATCAAATTCAAAGTTAACCCTTTCCTGTTCCCTTGTTTCTCCGACCCTTTCCCACCTCCTCCAGAGAGGTCAAGAATGGACAGTCTGAGAAGTGAGTTCTTGGCAGTGGAGAAGAGATGGAGTAAAGTCAGGGCGGAGTCGGAGGAATGGGGTAGAATCCTGGAGTCACTCCACCCCGAAATGGAGACATTCCAGGTATAAAATTGTAGTGCAGTCATTGAATAAAAATGTAGTTTCATTCAGAAAGTTTAACCTGCAAAAATTTGCTGTTACTTTTCTTGTCATAAATTTCGGTCTGTATTTTAGACCCTGTGTGCGGAGTGTGGTCAGAGACTGTCTGAGGTGGAACTGAGGGCAAACGGAATGCCACCCGTTGCTAACAGGGTCGTCATGCTGACTCAGCAACTGGAAGAGCTGCGGGAATTTGAGGCAGGGCTTGTTGTCGTGGGCAACGTCCTGGAGAGGGTCATCGGTACGCAGAAGAAGCTAATGCAGGTTAGGAAAAAGTGCAACTGTGTCGATCCGTAATACGTAAATATTTTATTAAAATTGACGTGCAATTTTTTCAAGCTCCAAAATTTTACTTCCCAATTTTTTTGCTCTCTTACATCCCCCAGCTTGGAGCAAGAGTGTCTGGTGACTTGGTAGAGCTGGTGAGAAGGTTCCACGAGAGATGGGGGGAGGTGAAGAAGACGATCACAAAGAGATACTCCGCCATCGATAAGGCCCTGGTTAAATACGATCCTCAGAACCTTGGAGTCGCTAGTGAGTATGGGGTTAATCTAGTTAGTGAGCATGGGGTTAAATTTGGCTTGTGAGTTACTATAGGATAACTGGAAGTTTTTAAAATGAGAGAACGTTAGTTGCTAGTGAGCATGGGGTTAATGAGTTGGGAGAACTAGAATTTTGTAACTGAGGGAGCATTAAATAGAAGAGCGATAAAAAGTGAAATGGCGTATTATTTCCCAGCTCTACCTCGAGGATGGATCAGAGAAAAGACCAGAAATGGAACACCATACTACATTGAAAAGTGAGTCAAGTGACCAATTATATAGCTTACGTGTGTTGTCATAGTGACAGAGTACGGAACGACCAAATTTAGAAATGTTAAAGACGGAACTAATCAATAAGGCCCAGTGAATGAATGAAATTAATGTCCATTTTTAGTAAATTTAGCCCTTCTATGCTGTCACATTCCCTTTAATGGTCAAAGACGAATGTAGCTCAGCAATTGATTGTGCCTAACTAATAACAAGTGTGTAATTCTCTCCACGCACAGCAAGAGGGACGGAGGCCAGCAATGGCAGCACCCCGAGCTATCTCAGATCAGTCGGAGTATGGAGTCGGAGTACAACCAGCCATGTTACCCCAATATGGCTTACCCCGCTGCTCTCAAGCTCAGAAACCTTCAGAAAAGAACACAGCGTGAGTCATTTTTTCTCTTCTCAACAACTTTCGTTTCACGCCTACTTTTTAAAAATTCAGTTTCTATATTATTTATTTTCTACAGTGTGTTCACATTCCTTCATTATATACACACCTGTCACTTTCTTCACATTATGTTGCAACATCAGCCAGTTTTCACATTCTTTGCATCTTAGGGGAATTCCTCGCGTGTCCCATTCCCAATCCCCATGTTTCCATACCCCCAGTCCACCTCCTGGAGACGAGAGTCGCGATGCAGACGTTTGAGGAGGACCACGTCTACAGCATGTACAACTCGCACAAGGCGTTGTCCAGCTCGGACATGATAATGTTGTGTCTGGGTCTGTTTGAACAGGCAGAGGGACGCCCGGCTGTCAAGTCCGAGCCGCTGTACGTCAACAGAGCAGTCGAGTTGACCGCCGCCTGGATTAGAGACATCTACGACATGTGAGCATTTCACCTGCATGTTGTAATGGCCCACATACATGTACGTAAGTCTCATAAATCACCAAAGGATGCATTATTGTGATGGCCAACATTGTATGTAAATGCGCTACAAAGTCTCCTACAATTTTAATGTGTGATGCTCCATGCATGAAAAAATAAGTTTTTGACTGTTGTATGCAACGTGGTTGTACGTAGTTGCATAAGATTTGTTTTACTCGACAATATTACACTGTGTTGCCGTGGTGATAAGCCCCGCCTACCACCCCCCAGAACGCACGAGGGATCGGTAACGTGCGCCAGTTTCCAGATTGCCATGGTGTGTCTCTCTCAGGGCAGGCTGGAGGAAAAACAGAGATGTAAGTCAAATTTTTTAGTTAAGCTCCTGAAAAAAAAAAATTTGTTAGCATTGTAGACTGAATTTTATGCCCTAGAAATTTGCGCCGCTAAATTTTTAATCGTAGCCAGCAAAATTTAGTTGCCCTTCACCTGACTACTTTCTCATTTTTTAGGTTTATTTCGACTGATGGCCAGAAACAGTGACGCAATTACACTTCATCAACTAGCTGACTTTTTGGAACATCTGGTTCAGGTAATCAGCCGCACTGACATAATTAACAAAATGTGTAAAACATTGATGAATTCTGTGAGTGAGTTCATTTCTTCCCATTTGCAAGGTGTTTGTGGTTATAAAGTCGTGTTTCTATGTTTTGGTACCAGATTCCGCAGAATGTGCTCCAGACCCAATACTGCTCCGTGGACAGTCTGGACTATCACGCTCAGGACTGCTTCAAAAAGGTTGGACACTCTCACACTCCAAGTTTTGCTTGATTGGGAGGACCCTTGTAGTAATTAAGGGAATGTGGCAGTTACGTATACATATAGAAATGGAAGCTTACTTGCATTCTTGCACTTGTTTCATTCCATGTTTAGTAACATTTCTAAATTTAGCCCTTAACATTGTACATACTGTTTTTTTCCTTTGATGTTCGTAATCACATGACTATTGGTCTCTCTCTCTCCATCAGTTCTCAGACGAGGCAGGTCAGCTGAGCCTGCCGCAGTTCCTGACGTGGGCCCAGACGGAGCCCCTCCCACTATCCTGGCTGGCCGTCATGCACAGAGCAGCCGCGGCCGAGACGACGCAACACGACGTCAGGTGTGCCGTCTGCCGAGCCGGACCACCCATCTCCGGATTCAGGTCAGGACGGAATCAGATCTACACGACTTTTATTCCTGCACATTTTTCATTCCTCTTCTGCCGTTCCCCCAATTCCTGTATACACATACAATACTTACTTTCATTCTCCACTTCATGTACATACAAACAGTGTAGATTTTCATATTATCATAGATACAGTGAATCCATACACCAATGGGACAGAAGAAAGCATTCATATTTGTGATTTGCATAAAATAAGTCGTCCAAAACTAGTACTTATACTACCTGCTGCAGTGGGCTTAAGCAGAAACTACTGCATTCCCCTGTTCCCATACCCCCAGGTACCGATGTCAGCAGTGTCATAACTATGACATGTGTCAGAGCTGCTTCTGGTCTGGGTGGAACCCCTCCCCCCCCGGCCCCGCTCCGCCCGGCCCCCCCCCCCCCCTCCCGGAGGCGTTCTCTGCGTCGTGGTGGTCGGGGGGGGGGGGGCCCGGGGGCCTGGGGGTTGTTGTGGGCGGGTTGGGTTGGGGTGTCTTCGCGTCACCTCGGCCCCACCTAAACCCACCAAGCGTCGGGCGTCCTGCCCGCCCCCCCCTGGGGCCCTGGCCTTGGGCGTCCCGCGGCCCTCCGGTTTCGGGGCCTGGGTCCGGGGCGTCCTGCACACTGGGGCCTGACACACACCCTCTCGGCGTCTGCGGCCTCGGGCTGGGGAGAATGGAGGAGAGAGAGCGGGAGGAAGGCGAACAGGGGGGAAGGGAAGAGGGGGGGGAGGAGGAGATGAAGAGGTCGAGAAGGAATGGGCCACAGGCTACCCGCCAGAACACTGAACCACAGCACGCACCGGAGGAGGGGGATATGGAAATGAGAGGAGTAGAGAGAATCGGGTTAGTGGGCCAGCTGGAGGATGGAGCAGGGGGAATGGACTCTGGGCCCCCCGCCACGGAGGAGAGATCGGGCTAGGGGAAGGGGGCGGGGAGTAGGAGACCGAAGGGGGACTGAAGAGGGGCGGACAAGACCGACGCGCATCGGGCATGGCCATGGGCTGGTACTGCGCGCCTTTCGCGGCTCGGTCGCGGGCCTGGCGGGCGGGCGGCGGCGCGGCGGGGGACTCGGGTTTTTTCTCGCGCTGCGTTTGATTTCTGCGGCGGCGTGGGGCCCTGGCCTCTGGGGCGTCTGCGCGCCTGGTTCGGGGCCTGGCGTCTGGGGTCTGCGCGTGGGCCTGGCTTGGGGTTGCGCCAAACCCCAAAACCTTCGGGTTCGGGCCTTCGGGCGCCTGGGGTCCACAGCAACTGACCCTCCACACGACACACCCGCAACACCCCCAACGCTTTTTTTTGGGTTTCGCCTGACCTCTTGTCCTTTTTGCCTTTTCGCTTCGAGGAGCAAGATTTGAAGGACTCTCTTCCGCAACCTCCAAGAGGACCACAGAAGAGGAAGAAGAAAATTTAGCAAGTGTCCTCTCAGAAGTTCTACAGGAACACGCCCCCCAAATCATAGGGGACCACTCCCCAGCGAAATACTCGGGGGGCAGAACGGACCCATGGGTTTAAACAGTCCGCACAGAAGCGAAACATCGGCACGCCACGTCAGGTCGTGTGCGATGAGGGATGAAGTTGCGGTCGGATTGTAACTTGAATGTCGGAAATTTGAAATATGTGAAATCCATCCAGATGTGTCAGCAGTGATAAGTGATCGGGGGATCATGGAGAAGCGACTTACTTTCACCAAACTCGGACACACACTCAGGGAGTAAGAGGAAATCAATTGTTACCTTTTAACCCCATCTCATTCCTCCTTAATTCCCCTGTATAGCATCTCACTGCAGAACTGGAGCTTCACCATCTCACAACTCAGGGCGGAGGAGGAGGGGACCATGAGAGAGAGAAGAGATGGAGCCACTGCAGCAGTGCAAGACGTTGACTTTTCTCTCGTCAAAATCACAGAAGAGGACAAGTAAATCCCAAAACGTTCTCTCTTCCTCCTCTCCCTTTTTCTCTCAAGCTAAGTCTGGACCTTCTTTAGTGGTATTCACAATGCTTCCCCTTCGTTCTCCCGCAATTATTACTGCGTAATGAGATCTAAATATGCAGTAAAGAATGGTT